>PVIJ01023285.1:0-14501 GCA_004024925.1 Scalopus aquaticus | reverse complement strand
AAAAAAAAAAAAAAAAAAAAAAAAAAAAAAAAAAAAAAAAAAAAAAAAAAAAAAAAAGATGATAATTTATCTTACAAGATTGTATATAATCGAATAAGATACCCTTTCATTATGCTAAGTGAAATAAGTCAGAAGACAAAGAGAAATACTGTGTGATCTCAGTTATATATGGAATCCAAAAACTCATAAAAACAGAGAGTAGATTTTATTAGGGGCTTAAAGGGGTGGTGGAATTGGGAAATGTTGGTCACAGGGTATAAACATTCAGTTATATGATGAATAAGTTCTGGACATCTAACATACAGCATATGACTGTAGTTATCAATACTGTATTGTATACTTCAAAGTTTCTATGAGAGTTAAGTTTCAATGTTTTTTTTTTTTAAAGATTTCCTGGGGTGTAGGCCAGAGGCATGGGTGGGGGATGGGGGGGAAAGTGAGAGGATTCACCAGAGACAGAGTGGGGAGCAGAACAGGCAGAGTGACTGAAATACACTGCTGAGGGGAGTAGCAGGTCAGATAGGAGAGGTCTACTCTGCCATGTGGGAAGCTCCCTGATGGGGGATTGAACTCGTGCTGCAGTGGCAGTGATAGCATATAGCTTCATAGTGCTGAGACTTAACCCCCTGCACCACCAGGGAGACCAAAGTTTTAATGTTCTTACTATAATAACAACAGTAGCAGCAATGACAAAATCGTAATTATGTGGGGTGAAGGATGTGTTACCTAGCCTTATTTTGGTAAACATTTTACAATATATATGTATCATATCATTACATTATACTTTTAAAATCATTTTTCAAAAATTGATTCTTTAGTTCTTTTGTCTTAATGATCCCTTTTAGTAGTATTAACACTGGAGTCACTCATGCCTGCGTTCCTGTTCAATCTTTGCTATTTACTACTTGTGTAACCTCCCACATACTCCTTTTCACTCATTTGGCCCTTTCTCTCTCTCTCCACTCCCTCCCTCTTAACCTCAGACATCTCATTTTGTTTAATAGTATCCTTTAGTTTTTATGAGTATTTTGCTTTGTCGAATAGTTCGCTATGTAAATGTCCGAAATCTGTCTTTGTCATTCTGATTTCCTTTACTACACATAATTCCACAAACCCCTTCTATTTTTCTATAATAGTAGCATTTTGTCTTTCCTTATGAATAGTGTTCCATTTTATGGACATACCATGTCTTCCTGGTCTAGTACTCTTTGAGCAGGCACTCAAGTGAGCACTTGACCATTTCCATGTCTGAGCTATTGTAAATAATCCTTCAGTAACAATTGTAGAGCATGTAACTTTTTGATTTAATGGTTTCATAATCTTTTGGATGAATGCCTCCAAATGGGATTATTGGGTCATATGCTATGTCCAATTTTAGTTGTTTTTTTTTGAAAGGTTTATTTATTTATGCATACAAGTTGGGGTACAGACCAGAGGTGTGGGGTGGCGAGAGGGTTCACTAGAGACAGAGTGGGGAGCAGAACAAGCAGATCAATGGAAATACACTGCTGAGGGGAACAGCAGGCGAGGCAGGAGAGGTCTGTCGTGCCATGTGGGAATCTCCCTGGCCGGGCTTCGAACTTGCATCGCCACTGCCAACAGCTCCACAGAGCAGCGCTTAACTACTGCACCACCAGGAAGGCCCCAATCTTAATTTTAAAAGGTAAATCCAGATCATCTTCCAAAATGGCCACACCAGTTTACATTTCCAGCAACAGTGTATTAGTGCTCCTCTTCCTCCACATCCTCCCTAGCACACATTGGGGACTTTTTAATATGTGCCATTCTTAGGTGATATTTCCCTTTATTTCCTGTCATTGTCTAATTAGTTAAACCTGTAATACTAAATTAAACAAAATTGGTGACAGTGAGCATCCTTCTAGGAAAACTATTTTTTTAGTCATTAAGAATTGTATTGCATGTATGATTTGTGGTATATAGTCTTTATTATGTTGAGGAAGGTTCCCCCTTTCTATTTTGTTAAGATTTTTTAATCATAAACTGCTAAATCTTGTAAAATGCTTTCTCTGCATCTATTGATATTATATGATTTTTATCTTTTCTTTTGTTGATAATAATATTTTACATTGGGTTTATGTATATTAAACCATCACTATGTCCCTGGAATAAATCCCCCTTCATCATGATATATAATACCTTTAATGTATTGTGAAATTCAATTTGCTAGTATTTTGCTGAAGTCTTCATAACCATATACTCCCTACTCACAATGTATTCCTTAAACTTATAATGTTATATGTCAATTGTATATAAATAAAATGGGCAAAAAGGGAGATGCTCTTCAAATGGTTCAGTGGGAAATGTACTTTCAAATTAGAAGCCTATAAAAAGAAAACAGAAAAATAGTACAAATTTAGAAAATAATATAATCTTCCCATGAAAGAATTATGTAATTAGTATTGGTAACCCAAAATAAGTAAAAACACTGAAAACCACATTTTAAAAAATGCTAATAATAATAACTGTAAAAATGTGAGGTTTATTTAAAAAGCAATTTTAAAATAAGAAACACCTTTTAGGGCCTCCCATGTGGTTGTGGAGTTGTTGGCAGTGGCGACGTGAGATTGATGCCTGGCTGGGGAGATTCCCACATGGCACCGTTGACCTCTCCTGCCTCTCCTGTTGCTCCCCTCAGCAGTGTATTTCGGTCCATCTGCCTGTTCTGCTCCCACTTTGTCTCTGGTGAACCCTCTCGCTGCCCCATGCCTCTGGCCTGTACCCCAGCTTGTATGTAAAAATAAATAAATCTTAAAAAAACCCACCATTTAAAAGTATGTATTAAATGGGAATTAGTATCTATCAACCACTTACTATTTCTTAAGTCCTTTATTGTGGTGTATTTGTTTCATTTAGTTCCCCAAATGATGTTACAAAGGTGGAAACTGAGACTCAGAGAAATTAATTACTTGTCAAAATAATTTAGTCAAAAAGTAATAGAGCTGAAATTCAAATTTCTTAAGTATGTCCTTATACATTGAATCTGGACTTGACCGTCTGACTTATTTCGGTGAATGGGGTATTAGCAAGCATGACATGAGCAGAGGCTTAATAAGTGCTTGCAATTTTGGGACTTGTCTTCTTTGCAGTGCTTCTACTTAAAACAGTGAGGCAACCCAAGTTAGCCATGTGGAGAGTCCATATTGGAGGAGGAGGAAGGTCCCAATTGAAAGTCAGAACCAAGACTCCAGACATGCAGGCTCAGTTGAGTCTTCCTAGCCAATGTCCAGATATTTAAGCTACACAGCTAAATCTCCACCCAGACATCATGCACTAGAAACAAGTGAGTCATACTATACATTCTCCAAATACGTGACCTACGGATACTTAAGTATATAGAACAGTTGTCATTTTATGCCATCTAACTTTGTAGATATTTCTTAAGCAGCAATAGATAATTGATGTTTAATTTGGGCTCAATTTGAAAGTTGAATACTTTTTATTTGGCAATATGCCATCTCAAATTTTTGATCCTCTCTGTATCTCCTCAAGTAAAGTCTATATTTTGAAACAAATTCTACTCAAAAGCCAAGAATTATACCAAGCCTGTTCACTTTTCTCCATATAAGATCAATAGTTGTTAAGGTTTTATCTTGTTTCTAGTCTTATTTTTAGTAAAATAAAGTAGACTATCTTTTCTTGTAAAAAGTTATTCTAAGGTTATAGAAGAAATTTTGGAAAAAGACAAACTGTAAGAGATTGTAGTCATTTTTTTAAGGTCTAAATTTGATAGAATAGAATGATTACCTTTTATATATGATGAAGATATCAGTTGTTAAATATTTTATTTTTTCCGTCTTATACTTGAATATTTCTTCTGTATCCCTGATAATAGCACACCTGAAATATAAAGAATAACATAACTACTTGGTATTAAAAATCATGGCTCTACCACTTAATTACTGTGAGACTTGGCCAGTTGTTGCTTCACTTCTTATACCTTATCTATGAAAGTAATAAAAATACTTACTTCAAATTTTTTTTTAAGATTTATTTATTTATGCATACAAGCTGGGATACAGGCCAGAGGCATGGGGCGGCGAGAGGGTTCACCAGAGACAGAGTGGGGAGCAGAACAGGCAGATCGATGGAAATACACTGCTGAGGGGAGCAGCGGGCGAGGCAGGAGAGGTCTGCCATGCTATGTGGGAATCTCCCCGGCTGGATGTCAAACTCGCCTTGCTGCTGCTGCTGCAGACAGCTCCACAGGGCAGCACTTAACTGCTGAGCCACCAGGGAGGCCCTCTCAAATTTTTTTTTTTAAAGAGTAGCATAACTTGACCACAAATTGGCATGGATCACTCTATAGTTTTACTATTAACACAGTATGTTGGCTGAAGCATCTATTTTCTTCATTTCAGGGGTATTCTTCTTGTTTTATATTTTCAAGTTTTTTTCTCTTTTGATTATTTGGTTATTTATGATTCATCATCTTAGTGCTTTTATCTGTCTTTTATGTCTATTAGTTTCTCTGTATTCATAATACCTCTTCTTCTCCATCTTCATTTCTTGCAGTAATTACGATTTCTAGCTTTTTGTCTATGAAAACAATTTTGTATTCATTGGAGTCTTTTTTTTTTGTTCTTTTGAATTTACTTACTTTTCTCAATTTTGCTAAATTCAGATATTGTTGTTAGAACCCATGATCCTGTCAGGAAACAGAATTCATCTTTTTGCTTAAAATTTAGAGATAATAAAGAAAGGATTACTATTAGTGTATGTAAGGTGGTAAAAGGAAAAAATCAAGGAAAGTAAGAATCTTGAAATTAGCAACCATCAGAAGTCACTGCTAGGCTTAGGATTACAAGGACAAAGGGAAGAAATAGTGTTTCCAGAGCTCACTGACAGTGTACACCTAGAAGAGGGTTCCCTCCTATGTAAGATAGAATTATAGAGGGTCAGATCTACTCCCAGAGACTTTCATGGAACATGGAAAGAGAGAAGAAATACTTAGATTTCTTTCTCCTCCTATCCTCTGCTCTCCTGCCCACCTGAATGCCCATGGACATGGGAGTAAGGGTGATTAATCTCAAGGATCAGCTTTCCCTCTAAGAGATCAGGTCAAAGAGGGACAGAGAATGTTAATGGTGGCAGTGGTGAGTGGGTGGGTGTTCATTGAGAATAACTCTAACCAATATATAGTGGTACACTTATGTTACTTTGTTAAAAGATAACAATGATTTTTAACTCTTCAATAGGTCTGTTACTGTTTTCCACTAGGGGTGTGTGTGTGTGTGTGTGTGTGTGTACTCATACATCTGCCAAGTTTCTACCAGTGTTTTAATTAAGTTTTGATCTTTCCAAATTTTATGGAAGATAGAATCTTCAAAGCAGGAAACAGGTGGAATCCCTTCAAACAATGAGTTCACTTCATTTCCTGAGTTCATAAACTCTATTTTATGTAAAGGAAGAGAGAAGAGCCAAGGCAGAGAGTCAGAGAACAATGTTATTCATCCTCAATTACTTTTCTCGGATTGGCAAGTTCCCTTTTTATCTCATACTGTTCTATTGATTCATTTTTGTGTTGTTTTAGAGGATTACTGTTAGTGTGGGTACAGGGTAAGAACAAATTGAATTTATGTTCTTATTAAATGTGTTTATAGCTTGAAGCAATTCTTCCCATTTCATGTTATAATTTCCTCTAAGCTATATTCTTTTACTTTGCATTAAATATCTGTGTTTGCCATACTATTTTCATCTTGATCGTGTCCAGGTAATTCTCCATTGAAATGGTATTGATGTTTTCTCCGTACTGTGTGACAAATACTTGTTTTCCTCACACCAACAGGTTGTGGGATAATTTTTTAATATTTTATTCATTTTCCTATAGCCTGAGGGGATGACAGGGCCAAGAGGACAGCTCAGCTGAGGGGAATGTGTGCAGTACTCTTCTTAAAGTGCTTTAACTCTGCCCTCCCTCGTAAGGAGTCTCAAAATTTGGTGCAGTCTTGCTGTGTTCCGGTCTTAGAGAGATAGTCTTCCAACTTTGTTCTTGTAAACCATTGTTTAAAAATTGTTGAAATAAAAAGTGTTCAAGCATCAAGTAATTAAATAAGTTGATTTTCCTATGTGAAACCAGAAGATATTAGATCTAGTTAGGCAGTCTAGCATTTAACTCTGAGAAGAAGCTACATTTTATTTTGCTCTCTTTAGATATATTATCTCCACCTAGCAGCAACACAGTTTCATTCTGGTATTGGCTCTATGAATTAGAAGAAAGGATGCTAGCTGAAAAGTTGGGAAAGTCCACGAGCATCATCTTAAAAACAAAACCCTAAATAAGGGAGTTGGGTAGTGATGTTTCTAAACAACACAAAAAGACATGGCTCTGTGAAAAGAGCTAAGAAGTAGCTGGATAATTCCATTTACATTTCTGTGAGCTTGAGAAAGTCCACAAAATGTATTAAGCTACAGTTTCTGGTCACTATAATTTGATCACATCTTATTTCCCTTTAGAAAATATTAAAAGGCTTCTGCATAAAGTGCATATACATTGTTTTTTTTTCCTAGCATCTCTCTGAAAAACAATTCCTGGAACTTTTGATGAAACTTTGAGGAAAGAGATAATAGTAGTGGGGAGGGAGGAGGAAAGAGGAATATTAGCTGTAAGGGTGATGTGATCTTAGAGTTGTTGGGGGCCATCTTTGCCATGATTTGGGAGAACATCTGCCCAGAGCAAAACAGAGGTATAGAGAGAAAGTCAAACCCTTAAGGACATAATTGAGCACCATAACCTAATCATGCCTGTTGTTCATTGCTTGAACTCCCAGTTAGAATGCAGACAAGTCTTTGTTTCAACTGCTTCAGGTTCCCTTATTATTATGTTTCCTCAACTTTAGTGGGTAGAGGAATAACTAGACATTTGAAAACAGGTAAGCCTGTGCTTTGGGAGAAAGGACCCTGTTGGGGAGCATGAGCAGTGTCAACAAGGAAAGGGTGCAATTATCAGCTGTGTAAAAAAGAAAATACAACAAAACAAATATGAAAACCAGATAAATGACTGAAGTTCTCAAGTCCCCTTGCTTAGAGATAGGCAACCTGATGACAACATATATTGTTCCAGTTGATTTGACAGATTTGCTCAGGTAGGTGAGTATTCCTTTCCTTCCACCTTGTCCTTATCAGGTAGAGAACAATGTCAGGGAACTGCCTGATGGAGGAAGGAACCATTAGGATGTGAAGATGGGAGTTTTTATTTGTTTTTGATTATCTTAGGAGACTGAACAGTCTAACTATGTGTCGTGTTGTGTCTTGCTTGCCCTTGCCATTGTCAGGCACATTGCTGGACAACCACAGAAGCTATTTCATGTAGGAGAAGCCAGTAACTTTATAAGATCAAAATCAATTGCCTTAGGTCAGTTGGAAGTATTTTGCTCAGAGGAATGGCACAAAAATAGAGAACTCAGATAGGTAAAGGGCCAAATGTCATCTTTTGGCTTATAGGCACTTGACCCACTCTGATATTGCTAAAAATTGTCTCTGAAGAGAAAAAAAAACTGCAGTGATATGCTGTATGTCTGTTTTGTATTGAAGTATAACATTTCGCTTAATTTATGAATGACAGATTGTCTACTTTATATCCACAAAATATTTTTCAAACCACCACTTTGTGACTATCAGTATTTTGCATTAAAAAATTCTAAATAATAATATATCATGGATATGCCATGAAAATGTAAACTTGTGAAGTCAGAAGCATTACTTCATTCTTTTTCTTAAATGGAAAATTGTAAAGAATCCTTGAAACACTGATAGATATCCCAAATGCATTTCAAGATCTGGTTATCTAATTGCCTGGTTTAAAGAAATCTTACCGAGCATTCCAACCAGCTGTTCAAAATTGGGCATTAGATTGGAAAAACATGACTTTACCATTTGAGAGTGTCTTAGGATAAGTTATAAGGCAGGTGAATTTGGCATTTGGAAAATGACACCTGTTTCCATTCTGATCCCATTTTCAGCAATCTCTTCTTTCTTCTACCCTGACCTATCTAAGAATATAATCACACATGCTAATCTGGTCATATCATATTTATTGAAAGCATTCTAATGACTTTTTCCCAGAATAAAATCCAAATTCCTTACCAGGATAAACAAACTTCGTTTTTGTGATCTGGACCTTTCTTATTCCATGAATTTGCCAGCTTGTTTGATCTATTTCTGAATTCACTATTGTTTCTTTTGTCCCACTTTTGGAAGCCGAAAGCACTCTTCTGCTTCATCTGTGTTCAGAACTAGTAGAGAAAAAGATGAAAGTGTAAGGCATATGGGGACAAACAATTGACTTTGGTTACCAATGAAGTTAATGCTGGAAAATTTTCTCTTTTGTATCAAGTGGGCTTCCTAATACTAGTCCCCAGAGCTAGTGGCCTGGTTGATGGATATATTAGCCAACTCATGGGCAGTACTAGATGATGACATGCCTCCTCACACTTGGTCCCCATGTGCCTTGAACACACCATATGGCAGTTC
The DNA here is from genome assembly GCA_004024925.1 of Scalopus aquaticus. NCBI lineage: Eukaryota > Metazoa > Chordata > Mammalia > Eulipotyphla > Talpidae > Scalopus > Scalopus aquaticus. The sequence continues at coordinate 6,011 of PVIJ01023285.1, read as the reverse complement.
TACTACATGGAAGTGGGGAGGAAAGTGGTGGACTACATAAATCTAGTCTCTCCTTTCCTTAAAATCATGTTAAGTCACTCTTCCTCACCGGAGAACTGAACAAGCTGGCCATGGAATGGGATATGGAAGGCCAGGATTGTGATGCATGTGGAGCTCCCTCTGTATGGCTTGACACATAAACAACAGAGAATCATCACTGTGATATGATGGCCTGACTTGACTTCACTTTAATTATTGTCAAACGTAGTTTCTTTAGTAAAGATGTGTGGGTGGTAGACTCTTTAATGCTTGCATGTCTGAAAACATCTTTATTTTCCTCTTTTTTTTTGCCCCCCAAAGATGGTGTAGTCTGATGGTTTTCAGAAGGGCCATGTATCTTCCTTAGTGGGTACTGTGGGGAAAGGAAGGAAAAGTGTTAAGCTGGGGGTTGGGGTTTGATGGAGATCCAGGTCCTACCATCCAGCCACATCATTTAATCTTTATTTCTTTTATGTGTTGGATTTCTGGATAGTAATATTTTGAACAAATATCTTGTCAATAGATAAGATTTGGAAAATGGGTGGTGCAAGGGGTTAAGTCTCAGCATTATGAAGCTAACACAGCCACTGCAGCATAAATTCAATCTCTGGCCAGAGAGCTTCCCACATGGCACAGCAGACCTCTCCTGCTGTCTTGCCTGCTGCTCCTCTCAGCAGTGTATCCCACTTAATCTGACTGTTCTGCTCCCCACTCTGTCTCTGGTAAATCCTCTTACCCTCCTCCCACCTCTGGCCTATACCCCATCTCTTGTAGGCATAAATAATCTTTTAAAAAATAAAATTTGAAAAATGCTTTTGTGAATGAAGCTTTGAATAATAATATAAGAAACACTTAAATAGCTTTTATATGTTAGATACATTAAGTGATACTTGTGTATGTGTATATGTATATAGACATATTAATTTAATTATCAAATAGTTATAATGAAATCCCTATTTTATTTATGAGGACATCAAGACACAGAACTTGCCTTTTCTGAAGTTGCAGAAATGGATGCAGCTGGAATTTGAGCCCAGTAGTCTGCAATCAGAGTGTATAATGTATTAATAGATAATTACGGTATTGTAAGGTATAGAAAATAAGAATGAATCCCACATTTAAATAGTGAGAGGGGAGAAATTTTCTTGCTAGATTTCTTTCTAGATTTTCTGCTTTCCTGGTAGACTTTTCAGGGTGGCTGCTTACTCTATGCTCACTGCTTAGTTTGTGTGTTGAGCCTGACCAACTTTGTGTTCACTGACTTAGTGGCGATGACTCCAGATTCTGATAGTCACATCCTGCATAACCATCATTTGGGTGACTCGCAAGCTCCTTATTCTTATGAAGTCTCAAACAGAATTCATAATTCCATACCTCATAAACCTGTTCACCACACCTCCATTCACTTTCAGTAAATTATATCATGTTTTATTAGTTGCTCAAGTCAGAAACCTTTGTCATCTTTAAGTTCTGTTTCACTTCACTTCCCATATCCGACACATCAGTAGGTCTTTTTGATATTAATCCCCCAGTATAGCTGGAATTGATATCATTCTCTCCAATATCAATGCACTATCCAAAGGAAAACAACACAGTCACTATTACATCCCTTATCCTTTCCTTTATCTTCGCCAAATGAGCTCTCTCTATACACTATTTTTCCAAAAGTTTACACACAGTAACAACACTTTGTAATCCATTTTCCTACCTATAACTTTATTTTTTGGGAAATAAATTATAGCCACAAACATTTAAAAATGTACCCTGAAATTGTTTACATAAAATTCTTTCACTAAGTCTAAGAAATTATAAATAAACACATACTAACAACTGTCTTATCCACAATTTATTGTATGCTTGGTCTAATTTCCAATTTATATGGTTGCAAAATTGTTATATTTAGAATAAGATATTAAGGCATTTATTATGGAAATTTACCAGAAAAAAAACTTTTGCTATCTATTTCATTATTTAACTTTTCAAGATTTAATATCAAATACATACTTGGGAAAGTTTAATTTCAAACAAAGGACTTAAGTTGTATTGATCTTGTTTAGTTTAGACATATTTTAATCTTTCTTTTATTATATTGGCATGTTACAATTAATGGCCTATTTGAAATTCCATTAAATCTCCTATTATCAGAATAACGCCAGCATAAAAATTTCTCTCCAGGCTGAAACTTGTTATACAAGGTTTTTTTTTTTTTTTAAAAGATTTTATTTTATTTATACATACAAGCTGGGGTACAGGCCAGAGGCGTGGGGTGGCGAGAGGGTTCACCAGAGACAGAGTGGGGAGCAGAACAGTCAGATCAGAAGTACACTGCTGATAGGGGCAGCGGGCGAGGCAGGAGAGGTCTGCCTCACCATGTGGGATTCTCCCTGGCTGGGCATCGAACTCGCGTCGCAGCTGCCGACAGCTCCACAGCGCAGCGCTCAACTGCTGAGCCACCAGAGAGGCCCCAGTTATACAAGGTTTAAGTCTAGAACCAATTAAAAGAATTAGTCATTAGTTTGTCTTTGAATGCAGATTTGCCATTTTCATTAATTTTTTTGACCAAGCTATTTAGCCAGGTCTGTATTCTTCCATGCTAGTACTCTAAAAATTGTTTTTGAAATGTTCACAGGAGTAGTCATAAGAAATGTGAGGAAGATATTTCTTATTTGATGTTGGGGAATAGTGTGGCTTCCCATGTCCCCTATAATGCCCACTGTCTTCCAGTTTAATATCCCTCTACCTCATTGTCACTGCCTTCATTCCTCTCACAAGGTTGGGAGGAGTCATTAGTGTGTGTACGCAGGGTGAAGATGGAAATCTTAATTAGACTTTCAGTAAATTTTCTTATTTTCAGTCCCACATTCAACTCCCATTTTTGGGAGTATAAGGTACCACCAGTTTCTGAACATCCTTGTGGTTCTGTAATGAAATCAAGTTGCTTTTTGGTTGAGTATATGAAATATGGTAAAGAGCTTAGTAACTTGAGTTCATTTCTTGGCTATGCCTTTAATGTTAGATCAATTACTTAACTTCTTTGAGCCTCAGTGTTCTCATCTGTAATATAAGGATAGCAACCTTTCATAAGATTTTTGTGAGGATTACGTGAATTAATGAGGATGAAATTAAAAATGTAACAGAGAGGAGAGAGGGAGATTAGGTGGGATAAGATATACCATTGGTGGTATTTGACTTTTACTTTGAGAGAAATGGAAAACCATTATAAGGTTTTGATTGGTGAAGTGATAGGATCAGATTTTTTAAAAATAAAAAGACAGGTTTTTCCGTTAGAATTATCTGACTGAATTTATATCTGGCAGATTGAAAAAGAGAAGTTAGTGTTGATTCTTGGAAGTTTGGCCTAAGCAATGATAGGTTTTCATCAAGTGAGGTAGGGAAATCTATCAGTGGTGTGGGTTTGGAGTAAAGGGAAATCAGGTCTTGTGTTTTGGTTTTCTATTGGACATCTAAATATAGTGTTAGATAAGGAGTTATAGGCAGGAATTGTAAACTTGAAATTCTTTACATAAAGGTTGTGTTTAAAGACATGACAAGGAATTAGATCAACAATGTAGTGAGTACAGATAAAGAATACAAAAAAACTGAACCTATGGAGACAATCCAACTAAGAGCTCAGGATCAGGAAGAGTGTTGGAGACTAAGAAGGAGTGCTTAATGAAGAGTAAGAAATCGTAAGGTGTCAATATCCTTGAAGGCAAATGAAGAAAGTACATAGATGAGGCCCGAGGATGAATTATGTTCAAGATGGCTGATAAGTAAGATTTGGTCAGGGAATTGACTACTGGATTTAGGACCATGGAAGTTATTGATGCTGACAAGAGTAATATTCATGAATTGTTTGGGGAAAAGAGTATATGAAGTGCTTTTAAAAAATAATTGAAAGAGAGGAATTGGAGACAATAAGGTATGTAACTCTGGAAAGGATTTTTTCTGAAAAGAGAATAAAAGAAAAAGGTAGAGATTGGGGGTAGAAACTGTACTTTTAAGAAGAGACCATCAGCTTACTTGTATGCTATGGGAATTAGCCCCTGTGGACAGAATTCTGGAATGCTATAGTCTACTTTTCCGTGAAGATATTTTACATATATAGCTAATAAATGAAATTAAGGGTCACAAGTGTGTTACTATGTTTGAGAAGTAATTATTTATATGCATAAGACACAATGGTTAAGTGCACGTATAAAGTTAGGTAGTCAAAGAACCTAGCTTCAAATTTGTACCATGATGTATACATTATCTAATTATGCCTTCAAAGGGTTTTGAAGAAGACGCCTTCTATTAACCAGTGTTTACTGAATGCCTCATATATGCATGGCACAGTTTTAGGTGCTATGGGTTTACTATGGAACAAAACATAGATTATAATGCTAATGATGTTTCATAAAGCTTGACACACTTAAAGCATTCAATAAATATAGGTTTTCTCACATTATTTTCATCTTTGTTATCATTGTCATATCATCATAAATACTAACTAAAACTATCTAAGTGGGCAAAGTCATTATATATTATATTTGGAAACCTAGAATATAGTGAATTATTGAAAAAAACAGTGAAAATCCAAAGGGAGAATAGAATTAATACATTTTTCAAAGAGCAGGCTTAGTAACAGTAGGTTGAAAGGGCTATTATGGCTTGATATAAAAATGACACCCCTCATAAACTGAATGGGATAGCTAACTGGGAGGGAATAATTAGCTTCATTTAGGTAGCACTATCAGGAATGTTGTATTTGTGTATTTCTACTTTGGAGTGATATGTTAGACTTCGGAGTTTCTAAGGTCATGTATGGAGCTAATATGTAGGAATTCTATAAAATTTCTATAAATATAGGTTATTCATTCATTCTGCTTGGAATTTTGATTCATATTTTTTTTTCTTAGGTGAGTCATATAACCTCTTCAGGTGTCAGTTTTAACTTTCATCCGTAAACAAGGTGAAGCCACTGTCAATCACCTTTAGTGGTTTTTTTAGTTAAAAAATATTGAGTCTAACTAATGAAAGTCACCCAAGAAACTTCCCACTTGTTTTCAGGTTTTTTTGGGGCTAGGAATGTGAAGAATACTGGGCTATGCACATTATATAGTATTTTACTTTTCCATCTAACATTAAAGATTAAAAACTACATGAATTATGTTTGGAAGATATTTTGAGATTTATAAACAGAGATGGCTCATTAAATAAAAGCTGTATTTTAGAGAGGAAAATGTACAGTGTAGGTGAAATCAAACATTCATTCTTGGTTATGTAACCTAAATTGTTAAAAGTGAACACAATTACAGGCAATTATTAGGGTAAGAATTAGCTTCCTCCAGCCACATGCAAAAAAATGAAGCTAGACTACTACCTCACACCCTGCACAAAAGTCAACTCAAAATGGATAAAAGACCTGGATGTAAGACCAGAAACCATAAAATGTATAGAAGAAAATATAGGCAAAACTCTACACGACATACATCTCAGCAAAATCTTGAAAGACACATCCCTCAAAGCGAAGGAAGTGAAAGACAAGATAAGCACATGGGATTACATCAAAATAAAAAGCTTTTGTACAGCAAAAGAGACATTAACCAAAACTAACAGACACCCTACCAACTGGGAAAAGATTTTTGCGCACAATACATCTGATAAAGGACTGATAACAAAAATTTATAAGGAACTCACACAAATCAACAAAAACAAAGCCAATAACCCAGTCAAAAAATGGGCAAAAGAGCTCAAAAGGCACTTCTCCAAAGAAGAAAAGCAAATGGCCAACAGATACATGAAAAAATGTTCAACATCACTTATAATCAAGGAAATGCAAATCAAAGCCACTATGAGATACCACCTCACACCTGTGAGGATGGCACACATTAAAAATACAGGCAACAACAAATGCTGGAAAGGATGTGGAGAAAAAGGAACTCTTCTACACTGCTGGTGGGAATGTGAACTGGTCCAACCACTATGGAAAGCTGTATGGCGATTCCTCA
>PVIJ01023284.1:0-14503 GCA_004024925.1 Scalopus aquaticus | reverse complement strand
TGAGATTTTTATTGGAATAGCATTGACTCTGTAAATTGCTTTTGGGAGGATTGCCATTTTGATAATGTTAATCCTTCCAATCCATGAGCAGGGGATGTCTTTCCATTTCCTTGTGTCTTCTTGTATTTCTTTCAACAGTGTTTTGTAGTTTTCTTTGTATAAGTCTTTTACTTCTTTTGTTAGATTTATTTCCAGATATTTGATATTTTTTGGTAAACTGCTCAACATGGAGCTTCCATACGACCCAGAAATACCACTTTTGGGAATCTACTCAAAGGACACAAAAACACTAATCCAAAAGGATACATGCACCTGTATGTTCACTGTGGCACTGTTCACAATAGCAAAGGTATGGAAGCAACCCAGATGTCCAAAAATAGATGACTGGATCAAGAAGATGTGGTACATATACACAATGGAATACTATTCAGCATTCAAAGAAGATAAACACATGCAATTTGCAGTGACATGGATGGAATTAGAGGGGATCATACTCAGCAAAACAATCCAGAAAGAAAGAGAAAAATATCGAATGGTTTCACTTATAACAGGACTATAGGGAAACCAAATAGGAGAGAGACACTTGGGGGGGTGGGGGGGGAGGGGGAGGATAAGGGCACAAAATGGAGTAGAAAAGAACACAAGGGACCACAGAGATGGATCACGGTGAATTGGTGGTGGGCTACCCAAGGGGAATACAAAATGTAAAAGATACAAATAACAATAAAAATATATATTAAAAAAAATTACATTCTTCAAGTAATAATGATAGACATCCCAAGCCTCTCAGGACCTTGACAGATCTTTAGTTCCTTCACCCAGATGACAAAAGGCCTACTCTGGGTACACTAAGAAAAATGTAACTGACCCTTTGGGAAAACCAACTGCCAATTTGAAACAGGGTAAAGAGAAATCAAATGGAAAGGTAGAATATTCCGTTTTAATAACCAAGGGAACTAACATAGGAGGTTTTGTCATGCATGACCAAAAGACAGGAGAATTTTCCACACCTGTCTTTAAAATATTATAATAGGGCCTCCCCATTGGCGCAGCGGTTGAGCGCTGCGCTGTTGAGCTGTCCGCAGCGCGCGGTGCGAGTTCGACGCCCAGCCGGGGAGAAACCCACATGGTGCAGCAAACCTCTCCTGCCTCGCCCACTACTCCCTCAGCAGTGTATTTCTGATCTGCCTGTTCTTCTCTCCACTCTGTCTGTGGTGAACCCTCTCGCCGCCCCCCGCCTCTGGCCTGTACCCCAGCTTGTATGTATAAATAAATAAATCTTTAAAAAATATATTATAATAGATGTAGAATCAATGATGGTGTTAGAGTAGTTTCTTTGTTTTACTCCCAAGAAGGTCATCTAGGTTAATCAGTGAAGTGCTACCCCCAGATAATCCCATGGTTTGGAGTGAAACTGGAACACCTACAGCACATCAGAGATGAGGCAGACTGTGCCGAAAAGAATCTGGAGGAGATTCATGCTTCAGTGAAAAACAAGTAGGTGGAGAGAAACACTTAGAGGCTGTGCTTAGGGGCAGGAGGCCACCATGGCACTTCCACTCAGTCAGTGGCCCAAGGAAGGGAAAGCTAAAAGGTGTGGAGGTACACACCCTTTGGCTGAGGGAAAATAAATGCAGAGGAACTGGGGTGCTCCAGTGGAACAGGTCCCCAGTGAAAAGAACAAAGACAGTGTGCTTGGCTGTGCTCCCACTCCCCCACTCCTCAGGATTAGTACTGGCTTTGTGAGGCTCACTGACAGAGTCAAACAACAGTCTTGTGTCTGGAACCAAAGTGGAGGGCTATGGGAGGTGACACAACCATGAACCTACCCTCCCTCCCCCACACAGAGCATTCACACTAGTAGAGGCTTGACCCTTTTAAGATCCTTCTACAACTCCTGTCTCAGAAGTTACATGTACAAGTCTCAGATTGACACAAGTCAGAAATGTCTAATATCCAAAATAATATAAAAACTCCAACACTACTTGTTGTAAATGTGGAAGTAGTTCAAATCAATGAAAACTAAAGCAGCAAACTAGCACAGAAAACAACATACAGCAATTGGGGACCTCAATGGAACATAATATGACAAGGAGAGATAATGCTCTGCGATCCAACAGCAAAGATAAAAGATTTTATCTTCCCATATACACAGAGTTCAAAAATGCCTTGATATAGAAGTTCAAATAAATGGAAGAAAATTTAGCAAGCCAAATTCATACAAGAGAACTCTTAAAAACTAATTGAAGAGATACAACAAAATCAGAAAAACAAATGTCATGAGAAATACAATGAATGAACAGAAAATAACTAAATATTTAAATAAGAAAATTAGGGTGATGCAGGAATTAAAAAGGTCAATAGAGATGATTTAAAAGAATCTGCAGAAAACTACAGAAGCAGACTAGAACAAATGGAATATTCAATAAGTGCCCTTGAAGTTAATGACCAAAAGACTGATGTATAAGAAGAGTAATATGAAGAACAAAATGACGAAACACTTCAAGAATTATCCCGCTCCACTAGGAAAGGTAACATAAGGATAACAGGTATTCCAGAGGGGAAGAGAGAAAGAAACAGAATACTTATTCAAGAAATGATACGAGAAAACTCCCCAAACCTCAGGAAGGTACTAAATATAAAAGTTCATGAAGCTAAAAGAAACATGGTTATCTTAATGTCATGCGATCTGTACCAACACACAGTTGTGAAACTAATAAGAGATCAAGACAAAGAAAGAATAGGAAACGTGACTAAGGCAAAAACAACAACAGGCAATCCATAATGTAACATCTCTCAGGATATATCAGCCTTCTCTGAAGAAAGACTATAGGTGATGAGAGAATGGAAATATATATTAAAAATATTTAAAGATAAAAATTGCCAGCCAAGATTACTATATCCTGCAAGGCTCTCCTTCAGATATAAGTGAGAAATAAGGGCTCCCAAACAAATAGAAACTAGAGGAGTTTGCCAAGACTAAGCCTCCCACACAAGAAAGGTATAAAGGAGCTCTCCTATCTAAGTCAAAGAGAAAAAAATCCATAAAAATAAACTGAACAAAGAAATAAAATAGAACCAAAAATCTAGACAAATGGTAGTATTAAATCCTCATATATCAATAATTGCCCTAAATCTAAATGGCCTGAACCCACTAATCAAAAGGCACAGAGTGGCCAGTTGAATCAGAAAAAACCCAATTTCCTGATGTCTCTGGAAGACCCATCTGAACTCCAAACATAAACATAATATCAAAGTAAATGGTTGGAAACATGGAGCAGAAACATGTGATGAAGGACCTGCTTGCTTCTCAACTTGGGACTTACACCAGGGACTTGGGGAACATGGAAGGCAACACATAGCGCTGAGACCTGTAGAGACACTTGGAGGACACATAATTGAAAGACCCCTGGGATACTGACAATGTCAGTAATTACCCTGATTCGTGTTTTCATTTTACTCCTTTATCCCAGACTTGTCTGGATTCTTCTGCCCCTTTCCTATGGTTCCCTGCCAGAAGGACCCTAGACTGTGGTGAGCTTTTTGATATTAGTAGTCCCACTTCGGGCTAACCCTGTTTGAGTGGATGCTAACCCATGAGGGGATGCGTAGCTTTGGGTGTTTTAGTGGACAACTATTATCCTTAGTCTCTTCTCTTTTTATGTATACTATTCCTATAATTTTTTTTCACACTAGAAGAATATTTTGTATTTATGTGGAAGATGGCAGAACCCATTTAGAGCATGTAAGTTTGGGGGCCCCAGGGGGCCTTTTGCTCTGCACAGTAATAGATTTGATGAATACTAAGCTACTTGAGCCATCTGTGGTTAGTCGGTCCTCTAAGGAAAGTTGACTTCACCCTCGAACTGACTGCTGTAAACATAAATGTGGTTTTGGTTTCTCCAGTGAGTTTATGCTTCCAATACGTGTACATTTGTTTCTAACCTTTAGGTTAGAAAAACTGCCTTGAGCTTGTGGAACAGGGTAAATTTATTTCTAGTTATTAGTTCACAGAGCTTTGATTTTGTGGAACTTGTGTGGAAATTTTTACTTAAAAAAATCATGGTAAGTTGAAACTGAGTCCTAGGGCAAGTTAGGGTTAAGTAGGCAGCTTCAGGGACAGTGCAGGCAGGGAAAGAGTTAAAGAGGCTTTTGAAATAAGGACAGTAAATTGTAAGAGGTGCTAACCAAAACATACTCCAGAGATGAGGTCAGAAATCCAGCAGTACTAATGAGGGCAGTAAATTTTAAGGCTAGTAAGGAGAGTAAATTTTAAGAGAACTTGGACTGAGGCAATGAAGGAAAGACTAAGTTAACAGCACACACTGACTTTAAGACCATGTGGCCAGATCAAAGATGGCATCTGCTCCTTTTTCTAAGATTTGTGTTTCCAAGATGGTGTTTGAGGCCTCATGAAGAGTTCCCCTGGAACTCAGAAGTTTGATTTTTTTTTTCTTTTGTTTAGGTTTGGAAACATGGAGACTTTGCTTTTTTTTATTTGCCATCTTTTGTTCATATAAATTCAGTTCTGTGACTTTGGGTTTTATTTGTGAAAATTTCCTGATCTCTGTCTCAGGGAATTTTACAAGCTGACATTGGATCAGTGATGGTTTGAATTAGCAAATTCATAGCTGAGGGGCTAAGGTACAAGAAGCCTTATGGTGTAACTGGTAATTGTGATGGTAGCCTTAACAAATATTTGGAGTGATGGCTTTGCTATGTCTGATCAGAAAAATCAGAGGTATTTTATCTAAATTAAGTTCGAAAGGGGCTGCTACTGAAAATTTTTGTCTATACCATTTGTTTTGGGCATATTTGCCATTTGAATTATTGGATTTGTTTGATTGCTGGTGGAAGACAATATTCTAAGACTTTTCATTCACTGGGGAAGGTCTGTTTTGGAAAGCAATCTACTTGATGGTGAAAGTTTTCTGGGCATACCAGAAATGCAGTGCCAAACCACCCAGTTTGTGGGCGGATCTGTTTTTCGCCTGAGAAGCACTGGGTTTTGATGCCTCTGTTGTCATCCTGATACTGGAATCCAGTCAGTCTTGGTTTCCTCAGCCAATAAAAGGAAACAGAGTTTGAAAAGAAGGAAGATAGTTTAATTTAACAACAAATTGAGGGCAGTAGACAAGTCTGAAAGACCACTGTCTTGTTCTTTTTGTTCTTTGGCAGAGCACAAGGATGTTTATCTAGAGTTAAAGGGGAGAGGAAGCGGGTGTGGCAAGGTTCAGCATGTCCATCCTTGTAACACAAGTGTCTGGAAGTTTTGGTTGATGCCAGCTTGTTTTCACTATAACCTGGTGGTCAGCAATTATATTTTTTTCTTTGGATGCTCTTTTCTCTCAGAATGTAAGTTAACAAGGCTGTTAAGCCCGGAGGGTAAATAAAGAAGGTAGGAATGCTTATCTGGTGGGACAGAGAGACATGTTATTCAATGCCTTATCTTTTTCCCCACTGGCAGTTGTGACCTTCCATTTTGGCGGAGAAATAGGCATTGTACTCATCTGGCTACTTCCTTCTGAACTGGACCGTGGTTCGGGGTTCTGATTATGGAAGGATATTGTGATGATGCAGCAGGCTTTCATTGTCATATCAGTGTCTCCCTGTTTTGGGTGATTTATTTAGCTTCTGTTACAGGAAACAACAGGATTTCATGCTTGGGATTAGAAGAAAGGAAATGACTCCTCTTGATTAAAAGTTAATTTGATTTTGCTCTTTCAGCTTCTCCACAACAGAGTAACGAAGCCGGTGTGGGCTGTTAATTTAGCCCTTGAACCACCCTGGGTTCATGTTCCACAAATCTGTAAAAAGGAATTCATGGACTTTTAGATAAGCAGAGAGAAGCAACTTTTGTTCAAGAAAGTAAAGAAAAGTTAATAAACTGGAAGAAGTCCTTGGAAGAAAGCAAGGTCTCCCGGGTACCTGGGAGGCGCAAAGAAGCCATTATGGACTGTGTCTAGGGTATTTAAACCTTCTATCTCTATTCCAAAATGTCATCATCCAGCTTTGTGATTGGCTCTTTCTCCTAGTGCCTATACTCCTCTGGGAAGATATGCCCATTTTCCTAGCTCTTCCTAACTCTTACCTTAGAGTTTTTCCTTTTACCTCCCCTGTCCAAGGTCTCTTAAAATTTACTGCCCCCTTTATTCTTATATTTTAGCCTTAAAATTTATTGTGGCCATTAGACCTCCTGGATTTCTGACCTCATTTCTGGAGTGTTTTGGTTATTCCCTCTTAGAATTTACTGACCTTATTTCAGAAGCCTCTCTAACTCTGTCCCTGAAGATGCCTACTTAACCCTAACTTGCCCTAGGACTCATATACCCCCTCTACACAAGGTGTGGGTCTGATGAGTATCTGCTTTCTGCTGAAAATGGGCAATGTGGGGAAACAGTCAGGGCTCCACAACAGGGCGACAATCTAAGGGACCTCGGAAGAAGGACGGTGGAGGCCCCATACTGGGCTCCATCTGAAGGACCATTTGGAGTCTGATGGCTTCTGTGAAAGGAGATGATTCTGACAAGGGCATTTAGGATGCAGGGCCCAGACAGAGAAAAATAAAGAAAATTAGTAAGGGAACGGGAAAGGTAAGCAATCAGGAAGGAAGGTTTCCTATAGAGGCAAAGAGTGTTTGAGACAGCTAGGCCCTTGCTCTGCCTTTCTTTTAAGGTCATTTATAATATGGATATTTTTCTTTAACAGCTCCAGGCTTTCTTCTGTCTTACTGAAGTGTTAATACAAAACCAACATGTTTCATTTAAGAGGGCACAAACTCCCCCGGCCTTGGCCCGAGAGCAATGTAGCAGTTCTGAGAAATATCATGGCTCAGGCTAGTCATCAGTAGTGAGGGAGATAGTTGACCAGTAGTAGATGTGTCCAAAATACTGGAGCAAGGTGGAGTAATTTGCCCCTTATCCACCAAAAAGGTGATTTTTTTGGTCTGCTACTTCTAGGGTCACCGGAGGCTTTTCCATAGAGGTAGTAATAAATAGAGGAGCCTGTCTCCCCTCTGGGCTTCTGCAAAAATGCTCTCCTCGTTCACAAGGTTCTGCATCGTTCCAGGCCCTGCATCCTCAATGCAGCTCACAGTCAAGCTTGCCCTTCCATCTTGGCCTGTGGTTTGGGCTGACCCCTTCTCTCTCAGAGAGTGGGACAGTCCCTCTTCCAGTGTCCTGTGTAATGGCCCTGAGGACATATCCTGGAGGCAGCTTCTTGTGGCTGAGGTGTCCCCAGTTGGTGGCAGTGGAGGCAAGCTGGGAGCCCATGAAGAGGTTGAGGTCCCAAATGCCCTGGGCGTCCGGGGTCTCTGGTGCGTCTGAGGTGGCAGGGTGCCGGCAATGGCAGCTGCCATATGCTGGTTCCTTCTCTCGTCTTTTTCTCTTTCTTTTTCTCAGAGTCTTGGAGCCGTGAATCCCACTGGAGTCAACCTTAGAGACTCACCAGAACACGTTAGTTAAGAAGTCTTATGTATTTTTAGAATTCTTTTATTAGTTAACATTTATGTTGAAGAGATATAACCATTTTCCTATGAGATTTCAATATCCCCATATTGACACAATTTGTTTTCCACAATCAAAACCATGTTCTCTGGTGTCTTAGCAGTGCTTACAAGACAAAAATTCTTACTATTTTAGAAAGAAGTTGTCACAGGATTAACAAACTTACAGATTTTTATGAAATAATTATGCAGAGTGACAGGTGTTTCTAAGCATAGATCTATTTCTTTGACAAGACTCAGCAATGCTGATGGGATATGATTATTTTCTCAGGTAATCTGAGGGTAAAAGGGCACCAGGAGTTTCAGATTAGCTAAATAGTCTTTAATTTGTTAGGGGAAGTTAATGAAAGCTTTAGAATACCTTAATTTTTTATACTCAAAGTTTGGTATTACGTAGGTACACTACTGATGTTAAAGTTAACTTAAATATTCTCTTATAGCTAGTCATTGAAGTATATAAAATTTCTTTTCCTTAGATACCTGTCTCAGAATAGTCTTTCCGTCACTTTATTTGCATTAGAGTTATTACATCTGAGTTTTTAAACTCTAGAATGTACAACATTGTAGTAGCTGTTATACTGTCACCCCTTATTCTAGACAATTTACACAAACACATCCTTTAATTTTCTTTAGGTGGTACATTAAATTTTAGTTTCCTTACAATAAAGAGCAAACCTGTAAGCTAGGTATTTTAATTCAAATGATTCTAGATATTTAATAGATTTTCATTATTAACTTAGTAAAGCATTAATTTTATAAGAGATTCAGTCACCATTAAAATAAAGTATAAATTCGGGGCCTCCCCGGTGGCGCAGCGGTTGAGCGCTGCGCTGTGGAGCTATCGGCAGCAGCGCTGCGAGTTCGACGCCCAGCCGGGGAGAATCCCACATGGCGCGGCAGACCTCTCCTGCCTCGCCCGCTGCTCCCCTCAGCAGTGTACTTCTGATCTGCCTGTTCTGCTCCCCACTCTGTCTCTGGTGAACCCTCTCGCCGCCCCACGCCTCTGGCCTGTACCCCAGCTTGTATGTATAAATTAAAAAATAATAATAAATCTTTAAAAAAAATAAAGTATAAATTCAAGATGGAAATATCAATTGTAGCTTTAGCGGGGTTTTTTTGTTTGTTTTTTAAGACTGAAATTTTAAATTAATTGTAGAGTTGCAAATTTAACATACCAGGTTCCACATACCAGGTTTCTTCTTAGGCAAGCACTAGATAGATTGATAAAGCAAGGACAGTTTCAGAGACTTAATGTCATATACATTTCCAGTATACATCAGAGTCTCAGTAACTTGTCCACATGGCTTTAGATACCACCTCGAGTTTTTTAACTAGGACAAGAATTAAGAGTATTTATTGTGAGAACAAAAGTATTTCATATCCAAAGGGAAAGATAAATGGATTGATCTTCCTGGAAAGGGACTTTATCAAGAGAAATTTAGGTAAAGCCTTATAAGCACGCTCATCTTTGTTAACATAGATCAGGCTAATTACTCTTTTTGCTGAATACCATGAGTTTCCCTTTTCAAATAAACACATTTACATAGAATAAAGTATTACCCAGAATTATAAATTTAAGGCACGCATGATTTAAATTAAATCATTAAATTTTGAACTAGTTTTTGTTTACCAAAATTTCAGATCATATTCTCAAAATTTGAAATTTTTTTTAAAATAGACATCATTTTTAGTTAATCCTCTGGAGGTAAAAGACAAGGACAAAGAGATCTCTTGATTTTCATTTAAAAGTTTGGCCATGTGTACTAATTTAAGAAGTGGTTATTTTATTTGTGAAGACACTGAGAAATTTTAACTGATTAAACTTCTATTTTTTTAGTAACTTCTTTAGGTAAAACATGCTGTAAATTTGTATTTAAGAGAGACTCTTTGGCCTTAACTCAGGTCTTAGCTTAAGTTTGACACATCCTTTTAATCAGATTTTTATATTTTTTTATTTTGTATTTTTTAAATAGGAAAGTTATTTTGTAAAAAAGATTTTATTTATTTATGTTTGTGTAGAAGAACTGGGGTGCAAGCTTGAGATGCGGGGGATGAGAGGTTTCACCAGAACAGGCAGATCTACTGAAATATACTGCTAAGGGGGGGGCAATGTGCGAAAAGAGGAGCGGTCTGCTGTGCCACACGTGGGTTAGCTCCCTGTCAGGGGATTGAATTCAGGACCTTGTAGCACTGAGACTTAACCCTTACACCACCAGGGAGGTCCTAGTCAAGTTTTAAATATCCTTTTACACAAAGGAGGCTTCCAATGAGATAGAAGCTGAAATCCTTACATCGAACAAGAGTCCAGTTTTAACCATTACCAAAGATCTAGGTCCCAAGACCACAATAATTTTAAAGACAAGAGCTTATTACTAACTTTCTGAGATAAGAAAATATTTTTGAGCTTGTATTTCTAAGAAATGATCCTTTGGCTTTACATTGTTTCTGCTCTATCTCACTGTGACTAAGCACATTTTTAAGACAAAAGACACTTTTTTTCTCCCCAGGCACCATACATAGAGAGGACAGGAGAAAAGGTAGATTAAGATATTTTTTAAAGTTTGCCTGTTTCTAGGCTCATCAGACCTGAGGTTTGGAATTTCGCTAAAAGAACGTTTCATTTCCACTTCCTAGTTTTTACCAGATTAATTTGTTTTAATAAGAAACTAAAATTTTGCAGGCCCAATAAGCAATTTAGAAGTTTTTACTTAACCAGTAAGCATCCTGTATAGCTTGTTAGCAAGTCCAAAGTAATTCAGAAGTTTTTTACTTAAACAGTCTAGATTAGGGAAATACAGGGAAATAGAATTTTCTACCCATGGAGCAAACCAGAACAGTATCTCAAGGTGGACAAAAGGAGAGTTCAGTTTCCCTATAGCAGGAAGGCAGCAGAGACATACCAATGATCTCAGCACTGGAACAAAGGTCCAGGCAGCTGCTGGCTGAGACCAGAGACAACCCCCCACCATCCAGTTGCAGTAGGTCCCTCACTTTAGTCCTCAGCATTCTACCATTTGCCTCAGCTGTGGAAAAAGAGGTCTAGCTGGAGAAAGATGTTACAGCTGAGGATGACATTTATGGGCTACATTTTTGTGCTGGGCCCAGGCATTATTCAAAGAAAGGCTAGGTGCTCTTTCTTTAGAGTATGGGTCAGCTTTGGCTAGCTTTTAAGAATGCAGCTAAAGGGCAAGTCCCATGGAACTGAGATAAAACATTTCATGATCTCTGCAACAAAAAAGGGAAAGTACCCACCCTGAAGCAGGGGTGTCCCTGCAGGTAGGTCAGAGGCCTCAGTTGCAGAGCACCCAATGAATGGACCACCCTATGGTCCGAGGGCATCCGTCCCAAGAACTAGGGGTTCAAACTGTTGCAGAACTGGAATAGCTGACCAACTAGGACCATGCACTGTGGCTTCTTGACTGTCTATGTTGAGAACTGGGTCTGAGTGACTCACCAATTGTTGAGCAGATGTTTAGGGGCTCAGGTTCATCGTGCAAAACAATGTAGACTTGGACAATGGCCACAGAGAGAGAGAGGCAAGAGGAGGAAAATGAAATCTCCTGTCATCCCGGCTATGGTGAGCCTTCCAGCTTGTGGGGAGCTTACTGAAATACATAGCTAAGAAAAACAGCAGGGAGAGAGAAATCTGCACCTGAAAATCGGTCTCAACTCTTCAGGATGCAGGAGAGAGGTGTATCCTTTTTCAAGGTTGAGATAGGTGTCTAGCACCAACTTCTTTCTAGTGGAGGTGTCCCTACTTTAACCTTGGAGTTCTAACTGTGAGTAATGAACATTCTCCTTGCATGGGGTTCTACTGGACTTAATCACTCCTGTTACCAGTGTAACCCTAATACAATGCATAAGCCTAACTGTTTCTCCCGCCAAAGAGAAGGCAAGGGGTACCAGCCTTTGTGGCACCATACCAATGACCCCATCTCTGTCTATGTCTCTTTACAAAAGATACCCATTAAGACACTCTCCTCATATGCACATGAAGAGCAGAGATTGAACACCAGCCTCTGTCAGGGTGTCAGGGGCCTAACTTCCAATGATATCCATTTACCAAACAATGAAAATTATTCTCAAAGTCATAGCCCTTGAACAGGCAGTAAGTACTCCAGGACCTGTTATTACTATACTTGTCTTAAAATATTCCATTTAGACAACTACCATGAGACAAATTCACTATGCCACAGGTGTAATCAATCTGTTGGATCAAGGATTTGGGATAAACCTGTACAAATAAAAAGAAAAAGAGCATCCCTGTCAAAATTTGAAACCCACCCTCTTCCTGTGCCTATCAGCAGGATAAAACGAAACACCACAGGAGGGGTTCCTGTGGGTGTCCCAAGATCTTTAGAAGAACCTCCTACATTTCCCAAGTCATAAGCTGACTTGATAGAAGCTGAAGAAATTCTGGCCTATAGGGAGAGGGGCCAAGAAGGTTGGGTCTTCTTCCAGACAGTCAGGCTTCTGTGACTCTCCCCTAGGTGCCAGCCTAGCAGAAAGTCTTGTCTGCATCTTTGAATCTCCTTGGTGTCCAGGACCGCAAGGCCACTGCTTGGCTGTCCCGAGCACCCTCAGAATCCATGGATGATAGAGAAAACTAAGGAATCGGTGACAGGAGAATCCCAACATTCCCACACAGTGAGTGGGAGATCAGGAAGCCCTGCCAGCTAAGAAACCTTTTACCAAGACTTTAAGAATGGCAGCCTCACGCTAGTCGCTCTTACTGGGCTGATGGATGCCCATTAACTTTGCAACAAAATAGAAGACCTCTTGCATCTCCCAGTGAAGTATCTGCAACTTATTTGAAGCCCCACAGATAACAGAGAAGTAAATCAGTAACTCTGGAAGAGAGTGAGAGAAGGACAAGATGGGGGGTGGAGAGAGAGAGAGAGAGAGAGAGAGAGAGAGCGAGAGCACAAGGGAAGACAAGGTGAGTCACTCAATAACTGACAGGGATTTGAGGCCAGGGTGCGTTGGATCATGTGTAGTGCTTAGTGAAGAATGACCTTCCCAACACGCCCTCTGCTGAGGGCAGAGAGGATGCTGGGAGAACAACCCCTTATGTGCAGCTCTTGGATGGGCCTCTAGATGATGTATGTGCTTAGCTCTTCAGAGACCACAGTCCCTCATATGACAACCAGACTTTGTCTTCCAACTGGCAGATGGTCTAGTCCCTTTACCAGTTTATCCTCCCACAGGTGTCTTTAAGGCAGCCACCCTTTGGCATTTACCGACTGCCTTGTGCCCTTTTTATGGCATTTTTGATGGCTCCAAAAGAAAGGAAATGTTTAGCAAGAGGAAACAGGACAGAATGAAAGCAGAGGAAAATATGCAGCTCTCGGCCCACTTATTTAAATCTTGCAAGATCCCAGACAATGAGGCCAATGTACACTGTTGATTTAGCCCTTGAACCACCAAAGTTTCTTGTCCCACAAAACCATAAAAAGGAATTCACAAACATTTTAGATAAGCAGAGAAAAGCAAACGTCATTCAAGAAAGTAAAGAAAAGTTTATCTAGAGGAAAAAGAACAAAAGACTCCAAGGCAGCAATGCCAAGGAGGGGGCAAAAGATGCCATATGAACCCATGTCTAGGGAATATTTAAACCTTTTTTCTCTATTCTAAAATCTCCTCATCCTCTTGGTGACTGGCTGGCTCTCAGCGGCTGTACTTCCCTGGGCAGCTGTGTTCAGCTTACAGCACTTATCTTAGTCTTTCTTTCACTGCCCCTGTGCAAGATCTCTTAAAATTTACTCTTCTTATTAGCCATAAAATTTATTGTCTTCATTAGCCCTGTGTTTCTCTGCCCTTATTTTAACTCTTCCAGAGGCCCTGTCTGCACTGTCCCTGAAGCTGCCTACTTAACCCTAACTTGTCCTAGGACTCAGTATCTTTTAAGTTTCTTCATTTTTGTATTAATAAATATGAAGAAAAAAGTTTAGGCAAAAAATATTCTCAAATGTTCACACTCTGATCTTTACATTTACTTATGACCTTGGCTTAAATAAAATTTTATAGCTGCCAGAAAGTGATTTTTCTATATTCTATCATTCCTTCTGCTTTTATAATGGCAAGAAAGTTTTCCTTTATTTCTCATCATTTTTAAAAATTTACTTATGCTGCAATAGATCCATGGGTGTCACTGAAGACTTTATTTAGTAGGCTATAATCTTTGACCTTGTGGATGTGTGTTCATATTGTCTTATAGTTAGCCATTAGCAGTCTTTTCAAGTTGGATCCAGATTCCCTTATCATGTTTCTGATTTTTTTATCTACTAGTTTATACTTATTCTGAAGACAACAATGTTTACTCTGCCTTTGTAATATATTGTACAGCAGAGTAAGTCCTCCATTTTTTAATTCAAATTTTTGAGGTTTTCTCATTAAAGATAATATTTAGACATTTTCCCTCGTGAAAGAAACTCTTGAAAATTCTTATTAAATTTGGTATCAGTTAGGCACTTAGAGCAGGAAACAGTTCACCCAGATGACCTAGAGTCATTCTTTGGAGGACAATGATCAGATTCAGATCACTGTTTTCCTCCATTAGGGAAAACAACTCAGGGAACTCTACATACCCACAGAAAACATGGCAACTATGTGAAGGCATGGATGTGCTAACTAACCTTACTACAGTAACTATTTGGTAATATATACTTTCTTTCTTTTTTTTTTAAATTATTTTTATTTATGTCTTTTACATTTTGTATTCCCCTTGGGTAGCCCACCACCAATTCACCCGTGATCCATCTCCATGGTCCCTTGTATTCTTTTCTATTCCATTTTGTGCCCTTATCCTCCCCTCACCCCAGCCCCCCTCCGCCCCCCTCCCCACCCCACCCCCTCTGGGTGTCTCTCTCCTATTTGGTTTCCCTATAGTACTGTTATAAGTGAAACAATTCGATATTTTTCTTTTTCTTTCTGGCTTATTTCACTGAGTAGGATTCCCTCTAATTCCATCCATGTCGCTGCAAATTGTATGTGTTTATC
>PVIJ01023283.1:0-14508 GCA_004024925.1 Scalopus aquaticus | reverse complement strand
ACGGGTGAATTGGTGGTGGGCTACCCAAGGGGAATGCAAAATGTAAAAGACATAAATAACAATAAAAATACATATTACAAAAAAAAAATAACTGAAACTTGGTACCGTTTGATCAATGACTCCTTGTTTTCCCCTCCCCCCACCCCTTGGAGGCACCATTCCTGTCTCTCCCTCTATGAATTTGACTCCTTTATATTCCTCATATAAGTGGTATCATGTAGTACTTGCTCTTCTATATCTGACTTATTTCACTTAGCATAATGTCCTCCAGGTTCAACCTTGTTGTCACAAGTGGCAGGGTATTCTTTTTAAGGCTGAATAATATTCCATTGTGGGTAGATACTACATTTTCTTTATCCATGCATTTGTCAAGGGATATGTAGGTTGCTGTCTATTGTGAATAATGCTGCAATGAACATGGGGGTGCAGATATCTTTTTGATATTCTGTTTTTATTTCCTTTGGATTTATACCCAGACTATATCTGGGATTGCTGACTTGTGATAATTCTATTTTCAATATTTTAAGGAAACTCTGGTCTTAACAATGCTAGCTTGAATATGAAATTTCTTGAAGATTCCAAAAGCACAGGCAACAAAAGCAAAAACAAATGTGATACATCAGACTAAAAGGCTTCTGCACAGCAAAGAAAACCATCGACAAAATGAAAAGGCAGCCTATGCAATGGGAGAGAATATATGCAAACCTTATACCTGATAAGTGCTTTTTTATAAAATATGTAAGGAACTCTTATTGCTGAGCGCAAAAAAAATCTAAAAAACAAATATCTAGATTTTTTTCAAAGAGCAAAATAAAACTAAATAGACATTTCTCCAAAGAAGACATACAAATGGCCATCAGGTATATGAAAAGGTGCTCAATATCGCTAATTATCAGGAAAGCTATATAAATTGAAACCACATTATATCAGATATATCACATTATATCATTATATTCAGATATAAGTTGAAACCACATTATATCTCATATGTGTGAGAATGTCTATTAGTGGGAAAAAATAGTGTTCCAGAAGATGAATAAAAGAGGACCCTTAGACATTGTCAGTGGGAATGTAAACGGAGGCAGCTCTATGCTTTCATGTCCCCAAGCCTCTGTTTATGCTACTCCAGCAGTCTGGGATGCCCATACTCTCATCTTTGCAGATCCAAATTATACTCTTCTTTTTTTTCAGACTACACCCAAAATCCATTTTCTGCACACAACATCCCCTGAATTCCCCATTCAGGAATGGTCTCCTCCTCCTTCCATGGCACTTCTATTCCACTTTCTATTGTGAGTGTTGGTTATTCCCATCTTTGCTCAAGAAGAGAAGCTACCCCTGAACTATATCCCCTATTGATAGCTAAAGTTTTGCCCTTAGGCTCTCCTCAGTTAATCAATACATCGGTGAGCTCCTATTTGATATAAAACAAAGTAGGAGTTAAGAGGAATGTTTGGAAATATGAGAGCCTGAGGGAGCCTGCAAGTTTACAGAGGATATTCCAAGTGTCTAGTGAATGACACTGACAAGGACTGTGCTAGTAGTAAAGAGAAGAGACAGATCACTAAGGTTGAAATGGGCATTTCTTCGGGTCAAATATTGCCTTTCTACAAGAGGTTAGGGATTAGCTGGCCTTTGGAGACACACACGCATTCCTGAGAGTAAGTAGGTAACCACTATGCTCTCAAAGCTGTGTCCTGAATTAACTCATCAGATAGTTTTCCTGATAAGATAGAGAATAAACATATGGACACTAGTATGTAAATATGAGGTGTTTGGAGTTAGTGGAGCCAAGCCTGTTGTAGGTTGAGGCAAGTATAGTACTCAGGGCTCAAAATTGAAGGAGGCAGTAAAATCACTCTTGGATTCATGCATAATAGAGCTGGCACTCAGACAAACCAGAGAGTGAGTGCCTCCTTAAAATTTTTTTTTAAAGATTTATTTATTTATACATACAAGCTGGGGTACAGGCCAGAGGCATGGGGCAGCGAGAGGGTTCACCAGAGACAGAGTGGGGAGCAGAACAGGCAGATCAGAAATACACTGCTGAGGGGAGCAGTGGGCAAGGCAGGAGAAGTCTGCCGCGCCATGTGGGATTCTCGGCCGGGCGTCGAACTCACATCACGCGCGGCCGACAGCTCTGCAGCGCAGCGCTGCGCCACCAGGGAGGCCCGCCTCCTTAAAATTTTTACCTAGGAACAGTGCTTACCTTGTGCTAGTCCCAGCCCTAGGATAGAGGATGCAGAAAGAGACCCCAAAGCATAGTAAGGACAAGGATGACACGGACAAAAATTTTTTCACAATGATTCCAAGAATCAGTCTTAAATATAAGCTACATTAGCCCACCATTTTTCCTACATTGTATTTTATAGTCATGCAGAGAAAATGGTCATACAGTCAGCTAACCTCTAACCTCTCACAGAGTCATCCAAAGCCTACAAGATTAAAATCACTTCCAATTTGAATGATGCCTGAAGAAAGAGCTCAATTTTTCTATTAACTCAGGCATTGCTTCCATGATGGGTTGGGTGGTTACCTTTCCAACCCCGGCTCCCACCCCATGCTTTATATTTGCCAAGCTAATGCTATTTGGGGTGCTCGTCATGGTAAATAATACAGAGGAAGTAGTGTGGAGAGTACAGAAGCAACTTTGGAAGGGAGCAGTTTTCAATGTCTCTCAAATAACTTTGCACTAAAATGAAGAGATACCTTTTGGCATCTGTTCAAACTGCAATGAAATGAATTTAAAATTTTTTTCCAACACCACCTCTGCTAAGATTGAAATCTTGACTTGTTTAAATGACATCCAGTTTCTAAAACACTGGTTAAAAGTGTCTCTGAGGCGTAAGGGAAAAACAAATGAGACAGATGAAAGGCATTTTAGCTGCCTTGTCTCCAAAGTGGCTCAAGCTGTCCTAATTCATTACAAATATCATTTTATGGTGCCCTTAAAACATATGTAACCTGATAGGATTTATAGAACATCAAATCTGGGACATTTTATACAACCCAGAGAAAGGACCAGAGATGAAGCCTGCCTGGACTTACACATTATACTTTTCACAGAGTCCACAGCTCTCTGAAACCCTGATTTGGTGTAAATGCTGCTAAGATACTTCAATGTGAAATTGAAATTCCCTTAGAAACAAACCATACTTTCAGAGGGTTCCCATTTGCATCATTATTAAGGAAAAAAGTTATAATAGTGCCTCAAATTTCTATAATGCTTTACAACTATAAAGCATAGTCATACACATTATCCTTTTCCTCTGGGCTTGTCCACTGGAGATCCAATCATACACCATAAAGGATGTGGAGTGTTGAAAGTGTCCCATTCTCACTGCTTCAGATAGCTTTGGAAAGTTTTTACATCTCTGATGTTCATTATTTCTACACCACATGGCTATCTCCCTATCCATCCAGAATGAGAGAATTGGGGAGGACAGTGTGGAAAAAGCAAGGACAAGTCAAAATGTGGTGAAGCCATTAGAGAGCCAGAATATGATTGTGTTGATATAAGCAAAGTCATAAATTAAGTCTTATCTATGATGGCAAAACTCCATGTATTTATGTCAATCCCATGCAAGAGTCCTCTGTGTCTTCCCGCTTCTTATCATGAGATGTCCTTGTGCAGCTCTGAAATCTTCAAGGAATCTCAGAAAGGCTTCAGGACCCAGAAGCCCAAAGACGATTGCTAGAATTAATAGTGTTGGGAGGCATAACTCTCTCTTGACTCAGTAGATATTTCTATGTGTTCTCTAAAATTCTTTTTTTTAAGATTTATTTTTTTATTTATACATACAAGCTGGGGTACAGGCCAGAGGCATGGGGTGGCGAGAGGGTTCACCAGAGACAGAGTGGGGAGCAGAACAGGCAGATCAGAAATACACTGCTGAGGGGAGCAGCGGGCGAGGCAGGAGAGGTCTGCCGCACCATGTGGGAATCTCCCCAGCTGGGCGTCGAACTCGCGTCACCGCTGCCGACAGCTCCAGAGGGCAGCGCTTAACCGCTGCGCCACCGGGGAGGCCGGTGTTCTCTAAAATTCTAAGGCAGTGATTCAACAGACTGTGCAGTGGAAGCACTTGTGGAAGTTCTAAGATAGGCCCAAGCCTGAATGTCATTCCCACAAACTCTGACTCACTTGGGGTGGGGATGAGAGCTGGCCTCAGTATTTTATAAAATTTGGGTGATTCTAATGTGCAGCCATTGAGAACCATGGGATGTGGAGGTTCTTAAATTTTAGCAAGACCAAAACCACTCAGTGTTTGTTAAAACATGGACTTTGGAGTCCACTTTCAGAATCTCTAACTCAATTGGCCTGAGGTGTGAGCTGAGAATTTGCATTTATAACCAGTTCCCAGGTGATGCTGAGGCGGCTAAGGGACCACACTCTAAGAATCGCTGCTTTAAGAATCACAAAGCATTTGATTTACATATCAAAATCAATTCAGCTAACCATTTAAATTTACAGGGAACACCACTCACTGACTCAGACAATCCTACTTACTTAGGTCTAACTATTTGCCTGACTTACTGTGAAGCAAAAAATTCACACAATGAAGCTCACTTTTGGGCTCTCTCTCATTCCCTCTCTTTTTTCTTTTCCCTTTTTGAATTGATGGAATCCGGAGGGCACTTTATTTTTTAAAAATTCATAAGAAGGTCATTTCTGAAATTTTGCCTGGGGACACTAAATGTCTACCCAGTAGTTGGGGTCCCTTCCTGCTGGATCTGTCCTGGGTAGAGACTGATGGGATCTGGCTTCAGCACCCTGGAGAGCGGTCTCTGTGCAATACACAGGGCTAGAACAAGACAATGTAACAGTAATCCTTCCCAGGAAAATGGAGGAAAAATGAAAGACCACATCAGTTCCTGATCTGTAACCAGCTCCTAAATCCCACTGGGCAAACATTGTGAAATCTCTTAATACAAGTCCCTCAGAAAACTTAATAGGCTTCTATTTGCCAATAACCACATGGAAAGTGTTCAACTCCATTTTACTTGCCGTTTTGCTCGCATGCCTCTCCCTCCCTATCACCCTCCCTCTGACACTGTCAACTTAATGACAGCTATCTTGCATCTATCCGACTGTGAAATACGGTGTCCTTAGCATTAAGACTAGTGCCTTGCCCCTGGAAAGTGCTCAATAAATATTTATTGAATGAAGTATTTAGGGGTAAGTACACAAATATCTCCAATTTATCTTGAAAAGCATCAGAAAGCTTGAATGGTTCTTAAATTTGAGCAAACATCAGAATCACTTGGTTTGTTAAAACAGACTGTTGGGCCTACTTCCAGAGTTTCTGATTCACTTGGTCTGTGGTCTGGGAAGATCTGTAATTTACAGCTTAGATCTGTTCTCTCCCCTGCTCCCCGCCTTATTAAAAAACACACCACTAAGGGAAGTTAAAGAGCTTGACTCTCACGCTTAGCACACACTGACTATTTCCTTGTGCTGGAAGCATCTCTACTCCAGCAGCCTGGCTAGCAAAGACCTGGAGTTGGTGTGGGCTGCAACATGGGCAAGGAAACCATCCAACAACTGCCTCTCTCTGGGGTCAAACACCAAATAGTTGGTGCTCCAAGGGCAGAGGTGGGGGAAAGATTGGAAATCACAGAGCGCTCACTCTCTCCAGGGTGAGTCACAGGCTAAAGAAAAAGAAAATTCATGACTCTCCTCAGTCACCCATGAGCAGTGTCAGCCTCCACGGCGGCTTGGAGCTCACCTCTCCAACTGTGCCCAGACAAAGGCTGCTCCTCCTTCCTCTGCACTCCCCACAGGACCCAGCACAGGGTTCTGCACTTGCAAGGGTTGCATTACAAACTATGAGCAAATTCTCAGCTCTCCTGAGTTATTTCTAAGAAAGGTCAATTTTCATGATGCCAAATACCTGCTCCATTCTTCCCTTCCAAGAGATCTGTGGCTTTGGACCACAACAGAAAAGATTTCAGGACCCAGAAGCCCAAAGACGATAGCTAGAATTAATAGTGTTGGGAGGCCTAACTCCCTCTTGACTCAGTAGATATTTCTATGTGTTCTCTAAAATTCTTTTTTTTAAGATTTATTTTTTTATTTATACATGCAAGCTGGGGTACAGACCAGAGGTGTGGGGCAGCGAGAGGGCTCACCAGAGACAGAGTGGGGAGCAGATTTAAGACCAGATTTAAGACCTACCCCAATGTCTGGATGTACCACATACTGACGGAGAAGTCTGTGATATCCTCTTTTATAAAGATCCTGAAGCAAGAGCTCTAGGTGGGTATTCTTTCTCCAAAGTCCACCCAGTTTTTAGACTGTGATTTTTTGCAATGTATTAGATGACATTTGGAAGAATAAAGAGGGCAAGCAGCGGTGTGGAGGCTGTTAGGGCTGGTACCCTGGGCTTTCAGTTCACCTCTTGTGAATGTTCTTTCTCTTCTCACCCCACTGCACCCCTTATCATGGCCCAGGACAAGAGGCAGCACAGATTGTGGGGAAAGAAGGCAGTGACTCTGCTATACCTCTGTCATTCAGGAAACCCAAGCCATTTTCTATCATGCTTTTCCCTGGTGCCTTTTCAGCTCTCCCACATGTGGGCACAAGTAGGGGGGAAAGGAGAGGAGCAACAGGAGGTGGACTAGACAACCTGAACAACTCAGGCTTGAGGTTGGGCATTGTACCCTGGGATGGGAGGGGGGAGTTGGTTTTGGAGAAACAGCCTGTCCCTTTCATCACCGCATAAAAGCAGCACTAAGGCAGTCGACTCCACAGCCCTGCTCCCAGTGCTCTGCCAGGGTTTCTGGCAGTCAGACTCTCCCAAAGCTCATTCCATGAGCAAAGTAGACCCAGAGCTTGTGCACCAAGGAAAAGCCGTGATGGCCCGTTGCTCTTGAAATTCTAGCATCCAGCATGCAGTAGGAGCTCAATAAATGCTGGGTCCTTCTGCGTGTGAATGTATGACAGCTCTCCACTCGGCCACTTAGTCCTTACTTCACCTGCTCCGTCTCTCAGGTTGGGACAAACCCGGGCAGGGAGCTGCTGGGAGATACTTAACACTCTCTTCACGCAGCTGTCACTCTGTCACCAACGCGCTCTCCCTACAGAGCAGGCCCCGCATAGATTTTTCTCCTCCAAATTCTCCAGGCAGATTTATTGATCCAGTTCAAATGACATCAATAGACCCAAGTAAATGAATAAAGCTTGTAGTGTTTGCCTTAAAATATGTATGATTTAGCCTCAGGACACCACCTGGTAGCTTCGCACCCTCATTTCCTGACTCCTGATCCACAGCGCTTATTAAACACCTCACCCAGTTTAGCTCTACCCTCCCCTTCACAACCCATTCACTTTCTGTCCAGTCACAGGAAGACATGAAGAGGTTCTGGGTGGAATCATAGGTGAGAATGACAGGAAATGGAGAAACCCCTGAAATTCCATCTCAGGTCCCAAAGTAGACCCTGTCATCTCCCTCACACAGGGCTCTTGGGGATCTGGCCAAAATGAATTAACCAGAGGGCCACTTTCTCCACTGGCTGGAGGTGCCCTCTGCCTTCACCCTCCTGAGGTGCCGTCCCTCTGTGCCTACTCAGGAAACGTCTTCCCAGTTTCCGCCTGGACCTGGGACTGCTGCTGGCACAATCTCCTAGGAGTGGTTGGGCTCTCCTTGGCCTCCATACGATTCCTGGAGCCACTCTACCATCTATCCTCAGGGATTCCCAGAAGGTTCTTCCCATTGGCCACTTTGCCACCCACGAGTCCTGTGACCCAAAGCAATGTTCTGTACTGCAGAGTCCTCCCTGTAAAGCAAAATAATAATATCCATCTCGTAGGGACAGTACAAGGATTAAATATACATGACATGTTTAGCCTGCTGTCTGGAACACAGAATTAGTCATAAAAATAACTTCTCTCTATGGAGCACTTGCTAAGCATTCAGTAGTGCTTACTTTAATCACTCCAACATCCTCCTGCCCACCTTGTGAGATAGTACAATTGTCAGAGCCATTTCGTAGATGTGGAATCTGAGCTACACAGAGGCTGTGAAACTTGCCCAAGAACCATGGCTGGTAAGTGACGGAGCCAGGATAGAACCAAGACCCAATAGAACCCGGATCTGTCGATCCCAGGGCTTGTGTGCTGGACTACTGCCGCCATTTAACACACCTCACCTGCTTTCTCCTTTCCTCCCCCAGCTTCCACCTCGCCCTGAAATTCTTTATCAGGACACAAGATGTGAGAGCAGGGATGGCAACCTTTTCCTGTAAAGGGCAAAATTATAAGTATTTTCAGCTCTGTGAGCCATAACGTCACATGATTCAACTTGGCTGGGGTAGTGGGAGGGCAGCCATGAGTATAAATGAATGGGCATGACTGTGTTCCAATAAAACTTTATTGACAAAAACAAATGGCTGGTTTTGGCCAAAGGTCATAGTTTTCTGACCCCTGCTCTCAAGGAGCAGCATAGCTCTGAGGAAGAGACTCTGATGAGAGCACTTGGCAAAAGCAGGTGCTCAATAAATACACAAGGGATTGATTTAGAGGTCACTTTATCCATCTCTTCTCAGCCAGCACCAATAAATATATGGCTCTCCAATTACAGTTTCATGGGAAAGCTAATTCTACTCTTACCTGAATTGTCTGTTTTTGTGTCCGATTTATGTCAGGAAGGTTCCTGATGCCTTTGACTTATGTGTAAACTGAGATTTGCTCTGCTGAGAACTGAGACTATGGGGCAAACACAAACTTATCCTCTACCCTTGCCCTGGACTAAGAGACAAAGCACTATTCTCACGAAGCCACTTGGTCTATAACAGAGGGTTGTTTTATGGAAGATGGGGGGAGGGGATCTGCTGCTTCCTGAGTGGGTGACTGGGCAATGCACTGCCAGGTGGAACCTTTCCTTTCTCTCTCATCCCTGAGAGAAACTCAGTCCCTCATACTAGGACAAGGACTGGAGCTTTCTGGCCAGAGGTGAGAAAGTCACCTTGGGTGGGATCGATCCCTTCAAAAGAAGCACCAGTTTAATGAAATTTTGCCACCGTGGGAGGAGTTGGGGGTAGCTAATATGGTGGCAGTGTGGGGGCTCCTCGCCTCTCTGCAACTGTCCCCACTTACTTGAGCACCAGCCTGTTGGCTCGTGGGCATGGGATGTTTACAATGCCCATATGATCCCCAACACAGATTGACAACTTACAGCAAAAATTAAACGTCCAGGTCCACGACCCACGTCCTCTACAGTCGTGAGGGAAGCAGGAGGACACGTGGGGTCTGACGGCCAAGGGGGTAACCGATTGAGCCAAGTCCTACTTACTTGCCCCCCTCAATTCTTCTCTTTCTCCTTCCTATTTCTTTCTAGATCTAGTCTCTGCTTCCCAACATCCCACAAGACTTCTCCCCAAAACCAGTGGCTCCAGAGGGACCCAAAACGACATGGCCTTTCCCGTGCAGCGACAGATGCAGACAGAGGCGGCAGGGGCCGGGCCACGTGTGTGCTCCCCGGAGCTTGGGCACCCCCGGCCAGCTCACTCACTGTTCAGTACATCTGATCTCCGTGACAAAGAGGATGCTCCTGTCCCTTCCCATACCAACATCCTTGTTCCCCAATCCCAACCTTCTTGGGCACATTCTCTTTGACGATCACCATTTTGCTCTTTGTTATCCAGAATTTCATATCCTCCTTTAAATAGTCCAGGTGTTCCCTTCCTGATTAGAAGGAAGCTCCTTCAGGGTAAGGACTACGATTCGGAAGAGCAGCCATGCTACAACGTCAAGGACAAAGCCATAACAAACTACTCCTGGATGAGCAATGACAGCACGAGCCCTAGTACCTCCGGGCTGTGGCAAGCACACGCCCACCTGAGAAGCCCCCCCTCACCAGCCTCCATGTGCCTGATGCCTTGATATCAGCCAGATCTCAGCACAAACACCTCCTCTGAACCCTCTACCTAAGGTGACCCTAGAGCTACTCGAGGAACTCTCGCTACGTGAATGGATGTCATCCACACTGCAGATGAGGAAAGTGAGGCTCATTGCGACTAAAAATGACCTACCCATGGTCAAAGAGCTTCTTCTGGGCACACACTGAGGTCTGCTCATGCCAGAACGTCAGAAGGCCTCTCTATGCCCTATCCAACAGGTGCCCCTCTTGGCAGCTGTACTTTCTTATTCGGTATCTCTCTACCCCAGTAGCCTGTCAACCTCATGAGGACAGAGTCCATTTCTGTCAGTCATTGTGTATCTATAGCCCTGCTCTCTAGGGCAGGGCGTGGTGCATCAATACTGTGGATGCTAATTATCATATAATAGACTAACTCAGTCTAGCCTGTGCATTGCCAGCTAGTCAGGTCTCCATAAATATTTGTCAGACTGAGGACAGCGAGCCCAGGACACAGATGCAGAAGATACAGACCTCACTGCAAGTCCTCTTTCTTCGAGTAGTGAAACAGCATTTTCCCCGGAACGTCCTCTGGGATCCAAGAGCCACCAGAGTGCTAAGGGAATTTCTTTGAAAATGCAGAGCAAGAACAAGGAAATTGAATATCTAACATGAGCAGTTTTTGTGCCAAGTTATAAATCTCAGCTAATTACAGCACAGCTCTGCTCCTTTGGGGTCTTTCATTCTGCATGAATTTTCTTCACTCAGGAATCGAGGTTCATACTCCTCAGTCCCCCCAGTCCCAAGGTGGGCTTTGGTCTGGGTCAGAGGAGTCATGGGCTGTTGGTTCATCTCAAGGTAGAGACTTTCATCCCTGGGAGAAGAAACAGCAATAAAGACAGAAGTTATGAGTCTACAGTCAGCGGGGAAATAGAGTGGGAGGCTGCTACCACACCGTATCCATCTCTAGAAATTTCATAAGATTTGATCCACTCTCATGTCATATACTAATCTACTTCTTTCCCCTTCAGGTTAGATTCTCCTTTTTTTGTCAACTCCTTTTTCGCAATGTCATGTACATTTGCTCTTGGGCTCTCTCACCCTTCCTCTCCCCTCTGCTTCCCATCGAGCGCTTGTCCAGTTCAAAGAAGGCAGTCAGTGCAGTTAAGTGTGCACGCCTTGCAGTCCCTCTAACCTGGGTTTGAATCTTTGCCTGATCACTTATTAGCTACTTGTCTATAAGTAAGTTACCTAAACCTCCTTGAGCCTGTTTTCTCATCTATAAAATGGAAATAATCCTTGTAAGGATTTTGCAAGGATTAGATAGTATGTATTTCTTGAAGGACTTAGCACAATGCAGTACAAAAATAGTAAGAATTCAGTAAAAGGTGGCCACTGATATTCCAATTACTAAACTCATTTCTCCCCCCCACCTCCCCTGTCCCCAACTCTTTCTCTCTCTTTCCCTTTAGCTCTGTGTCTACACACACGAGTCTGGCTTAATAAAACACTGACCACCTCATCCAGTCCAGTAGCTTGAGTCAGTCAAAATGTTTGATAGCGAGTCCCTGGTATTTCAGATTTTGTGCCTCTTCTGCCTTCATTTCCCCACACCCTTCTTTCCTTGAGACACTTCACTTTCTCTGTCTTTCCTGAAAATACCTGCAAGACAGGGTGCATCATAAGCCCCACCTGGATTCTGCCCACACTGGGCTAAGAGAGAGGGACATGTGCCACTTAAGTCTGCCTCACTTTGCCCACCATGTTTAATTCATGTGTTTTGCAGACCACTTAAAGGGCTCAATGAGCTGTGAAGATCAAGATACGAGCCATTCAGATTGTACATTATTGAATTAAGATGCTAAATACAGAGCCTAAGTGATGCCAAGGAGGGAATAGTGAAAACCTTAATGGCTTATAACGATGGAAAGCAGGGTGGGTCAAGTCAGTAGCAAATTGAAAAGATGCATGACTTCAAGGAAAAGGCCATTTGTCATCCTAAAGTCAGCCTCAATTTCTCCCTCTCCCTTTCCCTCTACATTCAATCCATCACTGAGACCTGTCAGTTCTACCTCCAAATAAATTTCAAGTCCACTTCTCTTCATTCCTACTGCCACCACTCAAGGTCAAGTCCCTATCTCTTCTCTCTGACTATTGCAGTAGACTCATTTGTCTCTTTGGTTCGCTCTTACCCTTCTCTAACTCAAACTTCACCCAGCAACCTTTCTAAAATATAAAGCCAATCATGTCACTCTTCTGTTTAAAATGTCCCAGTGGATTCCTATTGCTCATCTAATAAAATCCAAACCTGTTATCATGTTTTGGGAGCTCTTTGTGTTCATTGTCATCTCCATCTGTGATCTCTGTTGCTTACTCTGCTCAGCCATTCCTGTCTCCTTTATGTCCCTCCAACTCACCCCACCTTCAGGTTCTTGCACTTGTTGGTCCTGCTGCTTGTGTTTTGCATGGCTGGTGCATTCTCATTTCCCGGGTCTTTCCTGGTCCACTTACATGCCAGCTCCACACCTTGCTTAGAGTCTCAACAATCTTGATGACTTTCATTGATTTTTCACCACTTGTTCCAAGAAGGCAGGAACCATCTCTATTTTATTCCTGCCGTATCCCCTGTACAGTATAAGTAATATAGTACATGACTGATAAACATTTGCTGAAAGATTAATGAGTGAATTTGTCACAGGAAGTTCCCTTCCAAAATCTAATCTTTCATTGGCCAAGCTAAAATAATTTCCCGCACCTCTTCACTTTGATTCTGGGCTGAAAATCCACAGCTACCAAGATTCTTGAATGTAATATAAAGATGCAAGCAGTTGATTTATGCTCCATAAGACAAGAGATAACAAAACTTCCACATTAGTGGAAACAAACCATTCATTCAGTAAATATTCACTGAGTACCTATGATGTGCCAGGTACTGATCAAGCACCCATAATGCACTGGTGTTTATCAGAGCCCCTGAGTGGAGTGCAGAGTCTGGGAGAAGTAAACATCAAACATAAATGTATAATTACACCCTGAGTTAAGTGCTCTAAGGGAAAGGAAAAGTGTGGTGTTGAGAATAACAACAAGCAAGATAGTGTGGTTATAAAATGTCTCTCTTAAGGGAAGATAAAATATTTAAACTGTACCCTGAAGGATGCTAAGTGAATAATGAAAGGAAGATGGTTCAAGGGGAAATTTTTGGCCATCTGGAAAGTAGCAGTGAGAAACTTTGGTTGAGATGTCTCCACAGGTGAAGGGAAAGTGCAGGGGCCCTTACTTAGGACTAGGGATAGGGGTTGGGGTTAGGGTGAGGGACCAGGAGACCTGGGTGTAGGGGTAGGGCTAGGGACTAGGAAGACCATGATGGAGCTCTCTGTCACTCTCCCGCACTCCCCTCAGCATTAAGGGAAGTACACAAAAGTAGCATTTGCATCCCAAATCCAGACATTCTAAACTCAGAAGGAGTCCCAACTTCCTTTGTCCAAATAGCTTTGTTCTTTGGCTCCTTTGTGGGGTTTTGGCTCCTTGAAGGATTGGAGGTGATCTGAAAACACCTCAGCACAGCAGCCTCTCTTTAAACAGTGAGGGTCTGTCACTCCCAGCTCCAGAGAGGAAACCATTGCCTCTCTGGCTCCTCTGGTGGCTGACAGGCAGCACATTAAAGAAACACTTAGTCACCGATGGCATCATTTTCTGGGCACAGTTGTTTAGGAAAAACACCTAAATTTTTTAATCATCCATAACTCTGTCAACTCATGATACAAGTTTCAGCACACAGAACAAGTGGAGAAGGAAGATTAGATGAAAGACCAGTGTCCTGCTGGAGTCCTGGGCACTAAGTCCCTTTCTTTTTTTAAAAAGATTTATTTATTTATGCATACAAGAGCTGGGGTGCATGCCAGAGGTGTGGGGTAGGGTGAGAGGGTTCACCAGAGACAGAGTGGGGAGCAAAACAGGCAGATCCACTGAAGCACACTGCTGAGAGGAGCAGTGGGCGAGGCAGGAAAGGTCTGCTGTGCTATGTGGGAAGCTCCCTGGCCGGGGATCGAACTCGTGCTACGGTGGCTCTGGATAGCTTCATAGTGCTGAGCTTAATCCGTTGCACCACCAGGGAGGCCCCACTAATTCCCCTTTTGGACAAGATCGCAGGTAAGAAATCACTCTGTGCCAGGAGGGCCCACCTTTATGCATGCCTACGATGGGGGACACTCATGATCTCCCACCAGGACTTAGATGAATCAAGGAAGAACCTTGGACCCAAGCCTGGACTAGGTGTCCATGCACAGGATTTCAGCTCTGCTCACTGGCTGCTAGAATCTCTCCCTACTTTTCCAACATGACTATGAAGAAGTCTCTTTATCTTTCTGAATTGCAGGATCTTCCTTTCCTCTGACAAAATGAGTCATCAAACTGGATCTGGGGTTTCTGGTTTTCTATTTAGCTGCATAGCCCTTTATACAGAGGAGAGCTAACCTAGAGGCCTAATACAGAAAATAGATAAAGTCCACCTATACTTTTTTTTATTATTGTTATTTATGTCTTTTACATTTTGTATTCCCCTTGGGTAGTCCACCACCAATTCACCCGTGATCCATCTCCATGGTCCCTTGTGTTCTTTTCTATTCTATTTTGTGCCCTTATCCTCCCCTCCCCC
>PVIJ01023282.1:0-14497 GCA_004024925.1 Scalopus aquaticus | reverse complement strand
TCCTTTATGATCAGAGAAGAAGGCTGGTATGATTTTGATCTTAGTGTATCTGTTGAGGTTTGTTTTGTGGCCTAATATGTGATCGATCCTGGAGTATGTTCCGTGCGCACTTGAGAAAAATGTGTATTCAATTTTTCGGGGGTGAAGTGATCGATAGATATCTGTTAATCCCATGTGGTCTAGGTCCTTATTTAGAGCTGTAATGTCCTTGGTTACTTTTTGTCTTCTTGATCAGTCCAGTAGAGAAAGTGGGGTGTTGAAGTCTCCTACTATGTATGTATTTTCTTTAATGTCTGTTTTCAGGGATGATAATAATTGTCTGATATATTTTGGCGCTCCTTCATTTGGGGAGTATATGTTGATGATTGTTATATCCTCCTGTTTTATTGTCCCCTTTATCATGATGTGGTGACCAGCTCTGTCTTTTTTTACCTTTTTAAGTTTGAAGTCTATTTTATCTGATATAAGTATAGCTGTTCCTGCCTTCTTTCTTGATCCATTTGCTTGTAGGATTGTTTTCCATCCTTTAACTATTAATCTCTGTTTATCTTCTGCAATTAAGTGTGTTTCTTGTAGACAGCAGAAGGTTGGGTTCTGTTTTTGATCCATCTTGCTATGGTGTGTCTTTTAATTGGTGTGTTTAGTCCATTTACATTTAGAGTTAATATTGATATACTGTCATCCATATTTGTCTTTTTTATTTTATTTTATTTTATTTTATTATTTTTTACCTTTTTGTGATTCCAGTCCTTACCTAATTCCATATTTCCTGGTCTTTCCTCTGTTGGTTTTGTCTTCATGGTTTCTTGTAGTAAGTTTTGGAGTGGGGGTTTGGTAGTGATGAATTTCTGTAGTTTCTGTTTGTCAGAGAAGGTCCATATTCTTTCTTTATAGAGGATGGAGAGCTTTGCAGGGTAGAGTATTTTTGGTTGACATTTGTTGGCATGTAGTATATTACATATGTCTCTCCATTCTCTTGCCTTTAATGTTTCTTCAGAGAAATCTGATGTCAGCCTGATTAGCTTTCCTTTGTAGGTTATTTGTTTCTTTGTCCTCATCATTTTCAATATATTTTCCTTGTCTTCAATTCTCGATAGTTTTACTATCATATGTCTTGCTGTTTTTTTCCTTTCATTGTGATAGTTTGGAGATCTTCTGGCTTCCTGTATGTCGATTTTTGTTTCCTTTTTCATGTTTGGGAAGTTCTCTTCGATTATCTCCTTGAGAAGTTTCTCTGTTCTTTTGTCTCTCTCCTCTCCTTCTGGGATTCCTATGAGTCTGATATTTCCTTTTCTCATGGTATCAGATAATTCCTGAAGCTTTTCCTCATTCTTCTTCCTTTGTTTTTCTTTTTCCTTTTCTGTCTTGGTTCTTTCAGTATCTTTATCTTCCAGAGTGTTTATTCTTTCCTCCATGTGTTTTAATCTACTTTTATGGCTCTCTACTAATGTTTGTAAATCCTACATTTCTTTCATTTTCTTCTTTATGGATTCATTCTCGTTTTTTAGTTCTTCATTTATATTCCTCAGTTCTTTGTTCTTCTCATTTAATTCTATTTTTTTTTTTTTGTTATGGCAATTCTGAATTCTTTATCTGTTGGCCAGATGTAATCTTCTATGTCCATATTATTGGGTTCTGAAGAAGGATTTTCTTTCTGTGGTGAATTGTTTTGAGGGTCATTTGTAATTTTTTTTCTTCCTGTTGTTGGCCTTCTGCTTTTCTCTGATCGTTGCATTCCTGTGCTGTTGGTGCCGGCAGGCATGGTTCTTGGTTCTGCTTGCTAGAGGGCAGCAGCGGCTCGGCATGCACGACCAGAGGGTGGGGGTGTGGCTGCTACGCGCGGGGCTGGAGGGTGGGGCCGCAGACGGTGCAGGCAGCTGGAGGGCAGGGCTGTGGCAGTGTGGGGCGTGCACACCTGGAGGTCTTTGGCTTGCCTAGGTGGGGTTGCCCTGACCTGGCTGCCTCTTCTGCGCGGGGCAGAGCAGAAAGTGCCAACCAAGCGCGGCTTTTGTTCCACACTTCTATGGCGCCTGGAGGGCAGTTGCGGCAGCCTAGCCCGCAGTCTTTATCTGTGGGTTATGAAACTGACCGCCTCCCGAGGTAATTCTCTGCAAGCCGCGCAGTGGAACTGCCTCGGCAGCTCTTGCTCTCTTGCACGGGACAGGACAGAAAGTTCCTATGGCGTGCAGTTTATGTCCTGTGTTTACCCCGCACCCGTAGCTGGGAGATTTTTCTTTTTTTCTCCCATGCTTCCTCCAGTGTTTAGCTATTAATAGTGTCACTGAAGGGGTGGGTAGACCACTACCCCAGAGTTCTGTTCCAGACAGGAGCTAGAGTGCTGGCTCCGTAATGGAGGTGGGGGGAGGGGCCACACCACACCGAGGCTGCCCGGGACTTTATTCCGTGTCCCACCAACTTCCCCAGTGCACTCTGCCCTCTCCAGGGCTCTGTTGCTACCTGGAGGGACTGCTGGTGTCAGTCTCGAATTTTATCCCTCTGCGGTGCCCGGGAAAATGCCTCTGCTCACCTTTTTTTTTTTTTTTTTTTTCTTTTTTCTGGGTTTCCTCAGGTGCCTCTCGTCTTGGTCTCCTGGTCCGGTTTTGTGTTGAGGGGAGGGGAGAGGTGATCTGGTGGTTCTTTCTTCTCCTTAATCAGTCTTTTTAGCTTCTTTCCAAGTTCTATGAGTGTGTTAGATTTATGTAGCGTTTCTGGATCTTCTCTGGGTTTGTCTAATGTCTCTTTATAGGCAGCTTTTCTTTTGGGAGAATTGATACTAGTATCCCTTCACGGCCATGTTGATGACTCACCCGCATTGAGGGATTTAAAGTGTGCAGTTTTGCTAAAAATTTATCCCTTGACCTATACTGTTCAGAAGTGAAACTAGTGAAGATGCAAGAGAAGACAAAAGGGTTAAATGATAGAGTTCTGTAAGAACTGAGATGGCAAGAAAATTCTATTCTCCCATGTTTTATCTCCCAGCAGGGTAAGAACATTATGGAAGGAACTGAGAGAACCCAGATTATGAAGATGAGATGATGTAGGAATTTTTGTTCTTTTCTAAAAAGGAAATGGTGGTGTTAATCATGAGTCCTCATAGATAGGTGAAGTTGCTTTGTGACTGTTTAAATCTCTGTATTTTAGCCAAATTTACTTGTGTTGGCACATGGGTAAATTTTTTTTTTTAAGATTTATTTATTTATGCGTACAAACTGGGGTGTAGGCCAGAGGTGTGGGGTTGGTGAGAGGATTCACCAGAGACAAAGTGGGAAGCAGAACAGGCACATGGACTGAAATACACTGCTGAGGGGAGCAGCGGGTGAGGCAGGAGAGGTCTGCTGAGCCATGTGGGAATCTCCCTGGCTGGGCATTGAACTTGTGCTGCAGTGGCTCCGGATAGCTTCATAGTGCTGCGCTTAACCCGTTGTGCCACCAGGGAGGCCCATAGGGCAAATTTTTAAAAAAATCTTTATTATCTGAAATATAAAACACAACCATTATTGTATTTTTAGCTTGAGAGTTGTTTGTTTTCTTTTTATAATTTCTCTATGTGTGTTCTATTTGGTGAAACATTGTTCTCATGCTTTTGTTCTCTACACATGGGTTTCTTTTAGTTCTTAGAACGCATTTATTCTATGTATGGATTGTACTTTCCCAGTTCTTTCATTTTTTTTTTCCTTTGGAAATTGAACATTTAAAATATAATGTGGCAGTTCTGTAAATCATAGCCTCTGTTCTTCCCAGGGTTTGTTGTTTTTGTTTAGTGTTTTTTTCCGAACTAATTATTTTTTAAGGTTTATATTTATTTATGCCTAGAAGAACTGAATTTAGACCAGAGATGTGCTGTGGGTGTGTGTGCCAGATTCATCAGAGACAGAGTGGGGAGCAGAACAGGCAGATCTACTGAAATGCACTACTGAGGGTACCATGGGGAGACAGGAGAGGTCTGCTGCACCAAGTGGGTCAGCTCCCTGGCAGGAGATCATTCAGCAGTGTCTGGCTATTGTTTGAGATCGCAGAGACTTTAACCCCTGCACCACCAGGGAGACCATCTGAAGTAATTCTTAAAGTCTTTATTGCATGAACTCTCTAGTTTAGTGGTCTTTAATGATTTGACAGATTTCCTTAAAGGAAATCTTAGAGGAGAGAGGGAGGAGACTGAGAAGGAAGAAAACAAAGGAAGAAGAAAAACAGGAAGAGAAGGCAGATTTGACAGATTTCCTTAAACACTTGAAATTAACATGTCTTCAATCAACCAAGAGGGCTCTAAGTTCATTTTGGGACATGCCTTCAGTACACAGCCAGGCATTTTACAACTTTTAGCCTTTACTTGCTTGTGCAGTGCCTCAAAGTCAGTGAGATCTAGAACCTTCTTGGATCTTTCCCGATCATGCACACAAAGCATGAGGACTTGATGAGCCCAGGAATATGTTGGAACTTCGAAAGCCCTCTATAGACATCTGTTCCTCAGCTTTTCTTTTTAAGCTTTTGGTTAGCCTGTTGTTTGCCTTCAGCATTTTAACAGCTATCTGCTGCTTCAGGTGGCCCTAGTTTTCAATAGTTGTCCTTGATTTTTTTTGATAGACTATCCCAGGGAAAAGGCTAAAGTCAGATAGAAACAGCTTTGGGAGTGGTACCTTCTAAGGAGGGAACCACCAATCTGATCCAATAAAAACTCTTTGGGAATGGAGCTTTGATGGAGCTCTGTCCCCAGTCTGCCCTTACCAGTGGGTGCCAGACTATTGCTTTCTGTCATGATTGTGGATTGTTTTAAGGTTATCATGGCAGTGAGGAGGAAGTGACGAAAATAGGGAAAGTAAAAAATACCACAGAGTTCTTAAAGAGATTTAACTGTTCTTGATGCTTCCTGAACTGTTATAAACCTCTATCTAGGGTTCTACAAAAACTGTTTCTGACACTTTTTGTGAGTGTTTTCATGCATTCATGGAGAGGAGAATTTTCTTAGGTCCCTAGTCTGCAATTTTCAGTGACTTCCCAGATTGTCTTGGAAACCTCTTCACACTTTTCTTTTTCTTTTTTCTTTTTTCTTTTTTTTTTTTTTGCGCACACTTCAAACATAGTCATCTTACTGGTTTTAAAATTAGTAAATTTGTACTCTTTGGCTCAAGACCAAAATCCTTATTTTGGGCCTACAAAGTCATGCAATGTCTTTTCTCTTCAGTCTCTTCTCCACTCTAGTGACCTGACTTATTCTTTAAAATTGCTTTGGGGGCCTCCCTGGTGGCACAGCGGTTAAGCACTGCGCTGTGGAGCCTCCCTGGTGGCACAGCGGTTAAGCACTGCGCTGTGGAGCTGCTGGCAACGTGATGCCAGTTTGACTCCCAGCTGGGAGATTCCCACATGGTGCGGCAGACCTCTCCTGCCTCGCCCGCTGCTCCCCTCAGTGGTGTATTTCCGTCAGTCTGTCTGTTCTGCTCCCCACTCTTGCCTCTGGTGAACCCTCTCGCTGCCCCACGCCTCTGTCCTGTACCCCAGCTTGCATGCATAAATAAATAAATCTTTAAAAAAATAAAAAATAAATTGCTTTGGGTGATCTTAGTGAATTTTAGTTTCATAATGAAAACTACAGGGATTTTGATTGGAATTGCACTGGATTTCTAGATTAATTTAGAGAACTGGTATTTTAATATATAAATCTTTTCATTTACCAGTGTAATGTGTGTTTTTGTAATTTTCATTTGTTTAAATGTTTTAATGTGTCCTTTAATATAATTATGTAATTTAGTCCATAAATTTTTTTTTGCTAGACTTATTTCTAGGTTGTTTATAGCCCTTGTTGCTTTTGTTATATAAAGGAATTATCTCTCATTTATTGTTACTGGTATTTATGCATGCTTCTGAAGATTTTTATTCTAGCAGCACTGTAGTTCTAATAGTTTATGATTATTCTTTAAATCTCCTTGGTAGACAGTCATATTATCTGCAAATAATGATAATATTGTCTTATTCCAGTTCTTTTATCTCATGATCCTTTTATCTTTCTTGGTGTGAATGTGTGTGCCTTATTGCCCTTCTAGAAACTACATTATAGAGATAAATAGAAATAATGATAAAAATGTAAAAAATGTTCCTGTCACATTCTCTGACTTTAATGGGAGTTAGCCTGTAAAGTTTCACAATTAATGGTGATGTTTGCTGTCAGATTTTGCTATTTCTAGTTTACTAAGAATTTTTTATTATAAATGGCTATTAAAATTTTTAGCATCTGCACATTTTTAGCATCTGTTTTTAATGAATATTTTGAAGTTAAAACAGTCTTGTATTCCTGTTAGTGTGTGACTGAGGGACACCCAGGAACTCCAAACTGTTTAGGGTGCACCCTCTAAAAAGGGGTCCAGTCATCTACTGCACAAAGTCAGAGGAAGTAAACTCTTAGTGTGAAGGATCTTTAATAGGATTAATGTACATAAAGAAATAAGATATTCCTAATAATAGTTCCCCTAAAGCCCCTAAACTTGTGGGGAAATGCCCAACCAAATAGACTGGGCCCAAAACAGGTCTGCTGAGGCCTGAAAGTCTAAAAGGTAGAGCTAAAGAAAGGGGTTAATCAGGTCCCAAAGAGCTGGGGGACAGAAGCAGAAAGAGAAAATTCAAAATCAAAGTACAAATCAAGGTAACAGCTGCCATTGTCTCTGCCTAGGACAGCCTCCCCACTTGTCTCTCACCGATGTGTCCCTTCCAGATATCTCCTGCAGGTGTCTATTCCAAATCTTGTTCCCAGCTGTACCCGGGTGGAAGTCAGGCTGCAGAGGCAAAAGCACCTCACATGTTTGATTATAAGCCAAGCATGACTGCTTAACTCCATCCCTACTTCCAGCTCTTTGTTTGGCTTAGCAAGCCTGGTTCATGGCATACTGGACTTTTAGTCCAGGCAGTTATATACAAGTAAGGGGGCATGGGGAAAATGGCACTCCCCTTCATGAAGGTGTATCTATAACATTCCTACAATTTTAATTTGATTCAGTGTACTACACTCTAGTTCTTTTATTGGTGCTTTCCATTTCTGAGATCTTTGGCTTAATTTCATTGTGCGGTAGTTTTTCAACTTCTAACCATAGGACCATTATTTCCAAATTCTTGATTTTTAAGGAATGATTGCTTATTACTTTTTAATTTACTAAATATCTATTTGAATGGATGTAATATTTCTAGAATAGCAATTTAGTTCAAAACCTTGTGGATATTAGTAATTTTCTTTTAGTAGATTTTTGTTTTTTTTTATTTCACTTTTAGATCACTTTTTTACTGGCTTGGGTAACTGGTGATGTTTTTGTTACCTGAACCAAGCTGCCTTAGCAGCTTGGGTGCCTGCAGGAACGGTGGGGCCTCTAATGCCGCTGCTCCGGAGTCAGTTATGGCAGTTGCTCCTGCCCAGTAACTGCCGTTTTTGTATGGACCAATCAGGTGCTAGGAGCTGATGGGTAGGTCCAATCAGCTCCATGATTGAAAATGGTCCAATCAGACGTATGGATGGTACTCTGGGAGAGGATATAAGCCAGGATTGGAGGGACCCAAAAAAGGAGAAAGGATTGAACCCAAGAGGGGGGAAAAGATTGAACTGAACAGGAGAAGACACGACACCACCAGCCCCCAGGAGAAGAAAGACGACGGTTCCAGACTCTGAAGAGAGAAGAGAAGAAAGAAGAAAAGAAGCACCAGCAGCCGCCCTCCGAGCAGGAAGAGAAGCCGAAGGACTCTGAAGAGACTGGGCCTCTTGTGCTGTCTCTGACTTAGCCTGAAAGGAGCCCCAGAGGCCTGGGCCTGGTGTCTCAGAGGCCTGTTTGTGGGTGTCACCCAGCACCTCCCAAGGAGCTGCCGTCCCTGCTGCGTTCTGGGTGAGGCGGCCGCCACCTGAGGCTGCAGTGAGCTCTCTGTTTCCCCCGTTTGTACAATAAACCCCATGTTTGCTGCTGTTGTTCCCGTAGCCTGAAGTCTCCTGCAATTGTGCACGCGGGTGAGAAACCACGGACAGTGCCCTGTCCTCTCATCAGGCACTGTCCTTTGTTGTATTTGGCCTTTTGGGGCTTTTTGGTGGCTCTTGCCGCAGAGCCTGGGCATTTGAGGCCTGTTCTGCCCGATTTCATTTTGATATATATCATTTTGAATTTTATTTTCCTGGAATACATTGTTGCTTTATATTTTTAAATATTTAATTTTTCTTTGCTTGCATAGACATTTACTGCTAGTGCTTTTTCTGATCCTTTTGCTAGGTTATCTTTTGGGAGGTTCATTTTTTGTAGTATTTTCTTTGTCTTCCATATCATTAATTTATTTATTAGTTCATTCAGCGCTCACTAAATCCTGCTCTGTGCCAGTGAAACAAAGCCACGGCCCTTGTGAAACTTTATAGTAGGAGGAAAGGTTGATAGTTAACTTTACAGATAAAAGGGTTTCATGTTAAATTAAAAGGTGACAAAAACCAAGAAAAAGTAGAGCAGGATAAGATGAGAGTATTAGATATTTGGGGAAATAACTCAATCTTTGTCTTTTCCTCTGCATTAAACATGATCATCTTATTTCAGCATGTCTTTTCTTTCTTGCTGTTTCTAATTTATTAACTCTTAGTGGT
Source organism: Scalopus aquaticus (assembly GCA_004024925.1). Lineage (NCBI taxonomy): Eukaryota > Metazoa > Chordata > Mammalia > Eulipotyphla > Talpidae > Scalopus > Scalopus aquaticus. The sequence goes on along the minus strand of PVIJ01023282.1, from coordinate 5,910 downwards.
GTTGCTTTATCCTCAGTATGTTTTCTTAACTCTGCCATCTCTTTTATTATTTTTTTATCTGGTCTATATCGTATTTGATTTATTTTATAGCCATATTTTGAAAGAGTTTGACAGGGAAGAGAGAAGATGGAGATGATAGTTTGAAGAGTATTATAAATTTGTGGACTCTGTTATTGTTTTCTTAGGGTAAAGAGGATTTGTGCATGTTTAAGCAAAAAAGGAAAGAAGCTCAAGAAAAAAAGATTTTACAGTTGAGAAAACAAAGGTATCGATAAGTTAAATAAATTGGCCCATATTACACACAATTTTTAGGTAGTAGTGCTAGATTTTGAAGATCTGCTTGATTCCAAAGTCTGTGTTTTTAAACATTATAATGTATTCCTTCTGAGAGGCAGTTGCTTATAATGGAATTTTTAAAGTTTTAGAGAATGAGTTTCTTAAGCAATAGAAAAAGGACTCGTTGAAGGACTGGCAGAGATCAGATATCAAAGAGTCAATCTTGTTTACTAGTTGGAAAAAGAACACATACAGAAATTATACTGAAATACAGTCTTTATCATAATGAAATTGCACAGCTCTTCTAGTGATTTAGGAATATTTTGAGAAGATGGAACTTTATTTAATTTTCAACAAAGTGGAATCCAGTAGTCCAAAAAAAGTTTTTGAGCAGTCAATCCCAAGGGTTTCAGAGGGACATTAACAAATATTCCTATAAAAGAGGGATATTTAGATATGATGGGATTGAAAACTACCATTCTCTGCCTTCCCTACCAAAATAAAACAACTTATTTCTTGTATATCAAATTCCCATAAAAAGGTAGGTCTGTTTCTCTGGACTGTTTATTTTGTTCCATTGATTTCATTCTAATCCAGTTTCAGTGCCATCTTACTCTAATTACTATAGCATTATAATCTGTTTTGATACAGAGTAAGACAGAATAATAAAAGCTATTATATGTTGAGCACTGCTATATGTTAGTCACTGTAAACTTTTATGTGAGTTATAATCATGGTAACACTAAATATTACTGTATTTTATGAAATCTAAGATGTTTTGATATTGAAGCTTCCTTGATAATGACCAGAAACTGCGTTTGTAAACTTTTTTTATAGTTCATTGTTATTGCAAACAGGTTGACAGTTTTTTGTTTTTTGGTTTTTTTTTTAACAAAACCATTGATTTCTGAGGGGTTAAGATGGGAGAAAGTGTTTTTTGAATCAGTGAAATTAAGGTGTCATTTTCTTCATTCTACAGTTGAGAAATCAGGCAGAGTTTAAATAACTTTCCTGAGATCACATAATTAATTGATTTCATAATCCATACTCTTGGTTGGGTCTTTGAATTTTGTTACATGGTATTTTCTAAGCATTTATTGCGATATATTGCAATAGTTATGCTTGTTCTAGGTTCATGGTAAATACCTTTTTTCAAATTAAAGGAGTTTACCCTCTCACATATTTATCATTTTCAGATCTTCCCACTTACAGTTACAGGATAATCCTCTCTGCTGCAACTATGTCTATAGTGACCTGCTTTGTTGAGACGAGACTAAGCCATAACTTAGTTTGACACAGTGGAGTATGAGTAGAAATGATAAACGTTTTCTGAACAGAAGCTTTAAGAATTATTTCCTTCTTCAGCCATCACTTTTCCCTCCTCTGTAATATGAACAGTGTATTGCAGATAAGGGACTGTTTCTTCATTCTGTTCCTGGAATGAAGACAATATGGACATGTGGAATGAACAGGAAATAACCTCTGTGTTATAAACCATGAGATTTTGGTGTTTGTTAACACAGGATAAATTAGTGAATGTTGACCAATAGCCAGATTACTAGAAATTTTTATTAGGCATTTGGATTGCGTCTTAGGTATTTTTTCAGCTTCTGTTACTATTGTGAGTTACATTGAGAGATTTTTCTAATGTGAAACTGATATTTAAATACTAGGATAAACCCCTCTTGGATTTGGTGTACTATTCTTTTATGTACGAAGCTGGGTTTTTATTTGCCTTTTTTTTTTTCTTAAGATTTATGCATACAAGAGCAGGGGTGTAAGCCAGAGGCATGGGGGCTGGTGAGAAAATTCACCAGAGACAGAGTGGGGTGCAGAACAGGCAGATTGACTGAAATACACTGCTGAGGGGAGCAGTGGGCGAGACAGGAGAGGTCTGCCGCGCCGTGTGGGAAGCTCCCTGGCCGGGGATTGAACTCATGCTGCAGATAGCTTCATTGTCTGAGACTTAACCGTTGTGCCACCAGGGAGGCCCCTATTTGCTATTTCTTATGGTAAATAGACATAAAATTTATCATCTAACCATTTTAAGTTGTGGCATTATGTACATTCACCTTATTACCACTCTATCTTCTGAACTTTTTCCATCTTCCCAAACAAAACTGCACCCATTAAACAATAACTCCCTATTTCCCCTAACCACCATTCTACTTTCTATCAATTTGACTACTCTGGGTACCTTAAATATACAATATTTGTTTTCTGTGGCTGGCTTATTCCACTTAGCATAATGTCCTCAATATTATCCACAATGTAGCATGTGACAGAACAATGTACCATTTTTCCTAATAGCTGCTTTCCTTTACCTGCAGGAGGGGCCCATATAAAATGGATGTTTTGCTTGACTTCTTTGATGTCCTGAATTTACTGTAGTTCTTTATTTTTCTTCAACTTGCTCGTTATAAGTTTATCTTGGCATTTCTGTTTGATCTCTTCAGCTCTCTTCATTATACCAATGGAATATACCAATGGTATATTCCATATTTGTCACTGGTATTTGAGAGATTGATTTCTATTTTTCAAATTCCAATGAATTATCCGCTATAAGTTCTTTACCAGTTACTTTCTGGGATGCTTTTGTCCATCTGATTTTTCTAAGATTATGCTTCCTTTTTTAAAGTTTTTAAGACACTTGGATTTATGGAATCTGAACACCTTGTAATCATTGTGGACAAGCATCATGCTGAGGCAGGGATACAAAGGCTCCGAACAGAAAGTGTGGGTACCATCCAGCCAACAAAACTCCCAACAATATATTGGTACTTTTTAAAGGCTGTGTGATATTCTGTTGTATTTATATAACATACTGTCTTTTGCTCTTTGTAACTCTTACCTCACAACATATAAAGCCCTGGGGACCACTCATACCCTTTGTAGCATTCAGCGTCTGGGCATTTTAGTTCCTTGCCTTCTGTTTTTCTCAAGTTTCCAGTCTATTGACGATACCCTTTCTTGTTTTCTAGCTTGATTATGGATTTCTTTTTCATTATTTCTAGGTTTTGGATTAGGAGGAGGCTACAGTTTGTATTAATTTGCCAGTTAAACCAGAAGCTTTGCATTGCTTTCTTAGCTTTAAAAACTTGGGCAAATCACTTATTCTCTCTTAATCTCAGTTCCACATTAAAAAAAAAAAAACATTTTATATTACCTACTAAAATTTTATTTTAAGCATTAGAGATAGTATATCTTGTGTGCCTAATGCAGTGTGTAGCACATAGTAGAAGTGCAGTAAATGGTAGCTCTATTGCTACAGTTAAAATATCTTCTCTGTGTCCAGTAGCTATTATCGTTGATCATTAGTTATGTGAAAGTTTCTTATGCTGTTTCCATCCAACTTTGCATTTGACAGTCATTTGGTAGTCTGGGTTTTTTTGACCTTTTAATAGAATCTTGATCTCCAATTTGTGTGTCACTATTTCAGATTATGAGTAAGAACCATTTTACTAGGAAAAAAATCATAAATAAGGCAGTAATATCCATAATTACATTTTTAAATTATTTGATTCATAGACTGTCTTGTTCCATCCTTTTTACCTATCTACTTCTAACTGACAGTTTCTAGTTACAAGCCAATACAAACTTTACTTCCAAATTTACTCTTTGATAACAAAATCAGCTTTATTTTTCCAAAACCATGCACATCTTCGTCATATATTGACAGGCTTTGATATTGCCTATTCCAACTTTACCATAAAAGTCATTTTAAAAAGTTTTCCCTTTATTTTCACGTTGTGTTTCAGTGTGTGTAGTGAGATAAAAACCAATAATCCCTCATCTCATTTTTGAATTTATCAAAAGCTGAAAATATAGTAGATCAGATCACAAAGTACAAAATTACTTTATTAGTTTAGTAATAATTTGAGGTTACTTTAAAGATAAGAAGCAGCTTTTGGGAGGAGATTCATTTCCTGTCTTTGGGCTTTATCTGCTAGAACTACATCTTCAGTGTCAAGAGATTGTGTGTTTATAACTGAACTCTAATAAAGTCCATACTGGATGCTGCAAACCTGTCTTGGTCATTGTGATTATATATTAGGTGCCAAACTGTTTGTCTTTTGAAAAAAATACATTATCAAGTGTGTTTCATTAAAACTTGACTTATGTGGGGCAGAGTACAAAACCTTTAACTGTTGGTTACAGTTAATGCTAGTAATTTCCATGTGGTTAATGATACTCCGTTGGGGAATAAGTTTTGTTTTTGAAATGGAATAAAATATTGTTCCTTTTATTGGTGAGTTAAGCAATAATTGGAGGAGGTATCACCAATTATTAAATGTTTTCGCTCAAGCTTATACAAATACTTGTCTTCTTCCATTGTTTTTGATTGATGCAACAGAGGGTATCAAGAACTATAGTTTCAGTTTTTTTCTCTTTAATCCATCTCTTTTCCTTGTGAGCAATCCAAAATTATCCTCCTTTCTATACTCCCTTTTATGCTTTTCCCACTTTTTTGCTATGTGTTTTCATCACAAAGAAATTGTCACAAGAAGTAAGATTGTTACTTCAGAACTGCATCTTTCATGACATTTTTCAAACCTGTATTTGTGCACATATACATATACGTGCACATCTGTTGGAACCGTAACTTCTCTTTGGCAATGGAAAGAACTGTTACATGTACAGTAAATTTCTTTTTTGAAGCATGTTGGTCATACTCCTCTTTTCAAGGCACACTCAACATTAACACCCTGCACAAGGCTCTTGTTTGACTTCATTTTTCACTTCATTCCTGATCCCTTTCCCATTCTCCTTTAAAATTATTCAGATGTGTTTGACATCTTTGGTGAATAGGTATGTATTTTATATTGTGATAATTTGAGTTCATATGTTTTTATATACATACTGTATTGTAGGTCTCCTTTTTTCCCAGTCTACTCTACCTTACAGCATGCATACCTAATTCTAATGTATAGCATATACATATATTACTTGACTAAGTAGGGCAGATTTCTTTCTGGAATGACTATACTAATTTACATTTCCATGGGTGACTAATTCTCCATCTTCTCATCATATTTTATAATTTTTTCCCATATTTAGTTGTTTTACTTTGCACTTCATTGACTATTAATGAATCTGAATATCTCCCTGTATTTTTTAAAGGCATTCCTTCTTACTCCATTCTAAATTTCTCATTCATATCTACTGCCCTTTTTCTCTTTCCTTTCTTTATGGTTTTAAGTTCCTTGTAATCTCTTGTTGGTTTTAGACACTGAAGATCTCTTTTTTTTTTCTTTTTTACACAGTAACTTTATTTTTGTTTCTGAGGTAATCTAAAAGTTTTGATCAGTGCCCAGGAAGTCTCATTTGGAGCCATTTTTGGATAGGAGGGGCCAAGGAGTAGGAGGAGATGACAGAAAGTTTCTTTCAAACCACTAAGAGCACATTTTACATCACTTAGTGTGTTCAGTCCACATTTCCCAGGTTGAAAAGCAAGAGTTCTGAAGGTACAAAGAGATACTTTTTCTTCCCCTCCGTATACACTTGGTACTTCTCACCCTCTTGTTCTTGTGACTGGGCTTCACTTCCTGTGTGCACTATTTTGGGGGAGAGGGGCTTTTTTTTTTAATTGTTATTTATGTCTTTTACATTTTGTATTCCCCTTGGGTAGCCCAC
>PVIJ01023281.1:0-14508 GCA_004024925.1 Scalopus aquaticus | reverse complement strand
CCCCCCCCCCCCCCCCCCCAGGCTAGTCCCAGCTTCTGGTCACTTGGTGACATATCACAATTAATAAGATTTATTTATTTTATTTTGCCAAATATTCTTTCATTTCATTCTCATAACAACCCTGACAGGTTAAGGTTTCAGGTACGTACAGGTAGGAACACTGAAGCTAGGGGAAGTTGCTCTCTTCAAGATGATGTGGCAAACAGTTCCAGGGACTGCGTGTCTCCTGCACAGCACCTGCCCTATGTGGGCACCTTCCAGGTGTACCCACACACGTGTGCACTCACCTGCAAGCACACTCATGGAAACACACACCATTCATGCATGCACTCACCTGACACACCCATGCTCCTAATGCTCACATGAGGACACAAGCACATTCACACATAGGCACACATGCACACTCACATACACTCGGGGTTCCTCCCTCCCACCACCACCTGTAGCCCTAGATTTCCCAAACAACAGTGCTTGTCACAAATTTAACATGAGTGCATTCCGAACTATTGTTCAACAACTAATATTTCTAAATTAATATATAGACTTAAAAGGAAAATTTAGCCTTAAAAATGGAAGACTTAAAAACTTTAATTTAAAAGGAAAACTTAAGCTACTGTCTAACTGGAGAACCCATACTACTTCCAGTAACTACTGATAGATAATAACCACAAAAACAGAGTGAAAACAACCAGCCCTGGGTTCTAGCTGGGTGCTGTCCTCTGCAGAATTGCTGCATCTGACTTGCTCTCTCTTTGTTTAGATGGAGGTTGACAGGCCTAAAGAGAGGTACAGGGTAGCACCCCATGTTGGTTCTTGAGGCCTCTGGGGGAACAGAAAGAAAAATGAAAAGGAAGGACTTTCTCCCAAGGGGGTCAGTGTTACTGAACTGCAAGCCTATATGACGTCCAGTCTCCACGGGGCTCCACGCACAGGGCACATCACGCCCTTTCGGGAACAACACTCTCAAGAGGGACTGAACACACGGACAAAACGGGCCTCGTGAGCAATTGGTACTAAGTCCTGGAGGGATTTCCATTCTCCCTCAGTCCCCAGGTGAGGGAGGAGCAGTGGACACTGCCCATCTGAGAGGGCCCCGCACACTGCCCCCCACACTGCAGTTTCCAGGTGTCCTATGTGTGAGTGGTGACCCCCAAGTGGTCGGTCCGTGCATGACCACACAGCTGTCCAGCAGGCCTGATGGTGGAGGTCAGGAACGGGGAAGGGGGCGAGGGGGGCTGCCCGGCCCTGGCCTTCTCTCATGCTTGGGGGACGGAGGCTAAACCTGAGGGGGGCCTGGGATCTGCCTCTCCACAGACACCGTGGGTGCAGTGTGCTTGCCGGCCGAGGAGCAGGAGTTTCCCAGGGGCTTGCAGTGCTGGGTGTCCGGCTGGGGCCACACGGACCCTGGCCACAGTGAGTCAATTCCCAGGGCCCTGGGTATAAAAGGTCACGAGGGTGGAGGGAGGCACCCTTCCTGAGGCTGGGTACCTCCATCTCCCAGCGGCACCTTCCCTGGCCACGTGGCTGTTCTAGTTTCCCTTTCCTTTGGCATCACCGTTGGCCAGGCCTAGCTGCTCCAGTCTTCTGTGTCTGGTCTTTTGGGAGAAGAGCTCCTGAGTTTCCCCAAACCCAGGCCTTTTATTCCCCTCTCATGCTGGGAGTGCGAGGTCTCAGCGTCTGGCGTGTGTGTGAGTTCTGAGTCTCCTATTCGCTCCCCGCCTCCAAGTCTGACAGGTGACGGCCTCCTTCACCAGGGTCCGCAGCTCCCACCGTTGGCTCCCTCTTGGGGCTTTGTGTCTGGGCATCTGGGTCTAGCTTTGTGCCCTGTGCCCTCACTCTCTATCTCTTCCTCTCGGCCTGTGTCCCCCGCAGCCCACAGCTCGGACACGCTCCAGGCCACAGTGGTGCCTCTGCTCAGCACCCAGAACTGCAACGGCTCTTGCGTGTACAGTGGCGCCCTCACCCCCCGCATGCTGTGTGCGGGCTACCTGGATGGGAGGGCCGATGCCTGCCAGGTGTGCCCCCATGAGGGGGTGGAGGGGGGGTGCAGGGGGCTTGGCCCCTGGTCTGAGCAACTTCACTAGAAGGAGGGATGCCTAGGCAACTCCAGCACCACCCTAGTGGTCAGGTGGAGTGGGAAAAGCCAGGATCCAGACGGGAACCGAAGGGGCCTGCAGTGGTCTGCTCCCTGGGGAGGTCTGGTGCTCCTCCACGGGAAGACTCGCTACCTGTTTGTGTCTCTCTGCATGGATCCTTCAGGGGGACAGCGGGGGCCCCCTAGTGTGCCCTGACGGGGACATATGGCGCTTGGTGGGGGTGGTCAGCTGGGGTCACGGCTGTGCAGAACCCAATCACCCCGGCATCTACGCCAAAGTCACCGAGTTCCTGGACTGGATCCACAGCACAGCACAGGTGAGTGTGAGGGCTGGTGTGGGTTGGGCAGGTTGGAATTGACTGGCCCCTTTGACACTGTGAACGTCACCCTGTGGAAGGCTGACTCGGGGCCCAGGGAATGTTCCCCAGGGTGGGAAGAGGAAGAAGCAATGCTTATAATATTGGATCTGTTGGTTCTGTCCATTTAAGCATTGGCTAGGGAAAGTAGACCTGAGCTTGTAACCTAGAATCTGCCATTTACTCAGTGGCCTTTGTGAACTCCTAACCTTGGTAAACCCCAGTTTCCTGGTAATAAGCATCCTGACTACTTTATGTGCTCCTGTGACGATTAAATGAAGTGAGATGTGTGGACGACTTAGCACAGTGCTGGGCATATCATGAGTCATCCTTCTATTATTTACATGTTTATTTATGACCATTATTTGCCCCTGATTTCTATTACTGGTGCTTGCATTCCCTGCACTATGGAGAGAGCTCAGCAGCTTGTAGTTTGGGTTTAGCAACAAATTCCTTCTTGTGTGACACTGCCAGCCACTCAACTTCATTCAGTGGAAGAGCAAGTGAGAGAGATAGAGCTACAAAAACACCTTATTTGTATAAAGTACTTGGCAAATGTGATCATGAAAAACATCCTTCTCTAAGGCTGGGCGTAGGGGCAGGTTGTAGGCCATAAATTCTGTAGAGCTTACAGGGGACATACGCATCATTTTGTAAGCTCACATTCAAACCTTACCAGAACCTAAAGAAGCAGACATCTTTAGTCCCATTTGAAAGAAGTGGAAACCAAGGTTATGAATCAGTTTAGTGACCTGAAGTTACTCAGCCATGCTGTGCATCCGGTTTCTGTCTCCTGCAGCCCAGGACTCCCTCTTCTAGACCTGCTGTTCTTCCCATCTCTCTGCACACCAACTTGTGTTTTCTGGGGTCTCTGGCAGGTTCCCTAGATGGCGAACGAGCAGTAGCCCCTTTCCCGAAGGCATGGATCTGCTGTCGCTGCCCAAGAGATAGTCACCTCCCATGGAGCCTTTGGGCCATGGAGCTTCTCCCACAGGCCCTAATTATGAGTCCCTGTTTCTCATCAGTGATCCTCAATGTCAGGAGAGAGTCTGGGGCTGTTGGGAGGCTGGGGGAGCTGAGGGGTTTGGGGGAGGAGCAGGAGGGAAGAAGCTACTGGGAACTTGTCCTCTGCTCCCTCCCTCGTGCCTGTGTGCATCTTTTGAGAGGATGCTCAGGGACACCCTGGTCTTGCCTTCTCCCTGTGCTTTCTGGAGGGTGCAATACCTCTAGAAGACCCCCAAGCTATGAAGCTCCTGGGCAGATGGGGTCAGGCTGGGCAGCCCAGATTAAGCCCATGGAGTCAGCATTCTCCCTTTCCATTGGGTCTCACCTACTTCCTGTCCTCACCTGGCTCTGCCTGGCCCTGCTGGGGTGGGGGTGGGAGCACTATGAGAATACTTGGTTGGCCTTGAAAGAGGATGCTGGTTTTAAAGGACAGTTCTGCGAACTGGTCCAAAGAGTTCTGTTATTTTATTAAAATGAAGTGATTTATGTTGGCATATACTTGCTTAATTCTTTCAGTTGGTCAAATCTGCTTGTCAGGATCTGCAACAAAAAACCCAGCCGACTAGGTACTCTGATGCTGCAAGTCTGAGAACAAGCCAGCGTTCTCTTAGGGAAGGTCTGGCTTCAGCACAAGACCTCCTTAGCTCTTCTAGAACCTGGGGGGATTTCCTTCCCAGTTTATGCCCCATTAGCATTTTCCTGGCTACCTTCTTCCCTGCTCTTTCCTCTCTTGCACTTAAAATGCAATTGGCATCTTGTTTCTAAGAACTACAATGAATTTTTTATGGTGCTTGCCCAAAGAAATGTAATTAGCATTTAGCAATAACACAACTTCTTCAGGAGTTTATCAGCATCTTCTTTTTTTAAGGGGTAGTACAAATGAATATTCATTCCTGGAGCCCCCCACCCACCTTTGTATGAGGAACACTGAAAAATCAGGCTCCCTTTACTGTTGGTTTATTGCCTGGGGAAGAGCTGCTGGAAGTCTGCTTTCAAGATGCAGAAGCAGAGGTGCAGAGGCCCTGGCAGGTGGCACATGCCCCCCGCCTTAGATTCCAGCCCCCCGGGCTCCACCCTGAGATCAGCAGTTACTGCAGGGAGGAGTTCCAGGGAAATCCATTCACTGTCATCTCTTTTGTGTTTCTGATGTCACCCATAAATGTTTGCTTATGTAAAGGGAGAATTTTATTTATTATACTCATTATAACCTGTTAATCTTCAGTGGCATTAGAATTTTACTTTACAGTTTATCAACCCTGCTCCTAAGTGGTATCTCATTTAAATCTCACAACATCTACATTGTAAAGATATTATTGTCACCATTTTACAGACAGGAAAATTAGCTCAAAAGATTAAGTGTCTTAGCCAAAGCCAGGCCAGCCAGTTGGTGAATGCCAGTTGGGGTGTGAGCCCTGGGTCTTTTTACTGCAAATCCACATCACCCTTTTGCACATGGGTGGACAAGATGGTCCAATGTTGCCCAAAAGTGTGGACCTGGAAGGGACTTTATCACCTGAGTTAGTCACCTGCCTACATTTGCACATTGCCATGCCGACTTTTTATACACAGGTGACCAAAAACCAGGGAGTTAAAATGGGGCTCACACCAGAGACCCTCTCAGGCAATATCCTTAGAGCTTTCCAGTTCTCCATGAGATTCATAGTCTGACTTAAATGTTCCAAATGAATATCTTCCACAGGAAGGACTATATTATCCAAATGATTAGAAATTGCTAGTCATAAATTCCCGGTATACTAGAAGCTCCTGACAAGGCTGTCTGTCAGATGTGCACTCAAGTTCTCCTCTGTCCCTCCTTTGCTAGTGTCAGCCCGGCCCTTAGGAAAATGAGGAAACGTGAGTGCCCCGGACTGACTGTTTCTTGGGTGAGCCACTAGAATGTGAAAGAGGCAATGGAGGCAAAGAAAGGAGGGAAGATTCAGGCCCAGAACCAGCTGGGTGCCCGGCTGCTGTAAGCTCGCTAGGGAATTCGGAGGTAGAGGAGCTGACTGCCAGAGCGATGAAACTTATTTGCAATAAATTATTAGTGGCCAGTCAGGCACAAACTTAGTGGTGAGGAAAGTAATTGCCAAGGGAAATCCAAAGTCTATCGTTAAGAGTCAGGACATTTCTGTGTTCTCCTCCCTGAGGGTTCAGAATCTCTGAAGTTTCCCAAGGGCTTGACTGCTGGCTGCCATGCCCATGGTGGAGCCCTTTTCTCACCCATGCCTCCTGCTATGGGTCTGCAAGGTGCCTTGGGGGCTAGTACACTCCCCCCTGTCAGATCTCCCCAGGAATCTTGCTTTGGGGTTACTGGGGATGTGGGGGCAGCCCTGCCATTCCTCGGGAACATTTCCTGGGCTCTGCTGCATTTTATAGTTGGAGTTATTGGACTCACCAACATTAGGACAGAGCTGGAAATGTTATATATAGATGCCCAAAAAGGGTACAGCAGCTGTCAGGAAATGGTCTCTCCGTTGTTCTCTCTTTCTCTTCTGCCCTCTCCTGGCCATGCTTCCTCCTGTTATTTAAAGGAGAGGCATGTGGTGGTGGAGAACTGCATGTGGGACCCTAAGCACTTGAGAATGTGCTGCTCTGAGCTAGTGACACAGCCTCCCTGAGCTTGATCCCCTACCTGTCAGATAAGGGATCTGGGAGAGGGGTTCTCCATGGGACTTAGCCTGTCAGTCTGGCTTGAACTCAAACTTCCACTGCCCTTTGAGCCATTTGCCTGCCCCACAACTTCCAGTTCAGACACCCTGAGAGAGGAGCCTATTTCCTGGGGCAGCGCTAAGGAAACAAGCTTGCTTTGATACTTCAGGGCCCACACCAGGCCAGCCCTGCAGGTCGCTCCCTTAAGGCCCGCCCTCTGGTCCCTGCAAGGAGAAGACACCAGGCAAAGGACCTTAAAGCCCTTTCCCCAGGATCTTCTGCCCAGCAGTGGTACCTTGGTGAAGGGCTCAGGGACAAGTCAGCCCTTGACCTGGCTGCTTTCTCAGATGCTCTTTGCTCACTTCTTAACACCCCAGGTTCTTGTGGGGCCCCATGGGCCCCAGCTCTCTAAACATAGCAAGGGAATTTCCTCCCTACCGCACACATCACAGACATTTCCTTCTGCCTATTTTCCTTTGGCAGTTGTTAAGCTGGCCACGGGACCCTTCACTCTCCAGCCTTCCCCCTGCACTTGGTGAGTAGTGAGGACAGTTTCTGGCTAGTGGAACTGTTACAGGGCAGCCCCGATATAAAATGGGGTGCCTGTCTGTGGATTCTCACCCGTGTGCTTAAAAGGAGCTTAGAAGACTCAACTGCAGACACACACAATAAAATTAATAAAAAAGGGTTTATTTAGAAAAAAAGGGAAGGGAAAAAGATAAAGAATAAATTGGTGAATGTGTCCTACCAGTTCCGCTGAGCTGGAATCTCAATGGCGCACTCCAAAAAACTGGCAATCCACAACCACAAGAAATAGCCCCCCCCACCCCAAAGCTCACATATCTGGTTTTTAAATACCAAAACACATTGCTTAATTCCACCCTCAGTCCTCAGCATCCTTCCTTCGGTGATGATGGCATTATGGGATTCATAGTCCTAGGTGTCTTGGATCTCTCTGGCTTGACACTCCCCTTTCCTGAGGACCACCCACTTACAGAACCACTAACAAGCAATTTGGGGCCAAGCCTGCCTGTCTTTTGCCACGGGCCAAGCTCAGTGAGGGAGGAGCCTTTCCTGTAGCCCTCATTAGGGGGACTCCAACTAGTTTTCTCAGGATTGACCCAGCTTTAACGCTGAAAGTCCCTTATCCTGGAGAACCCTGCCATTCTGGGCAAATCAGGACTGTGGGTGACATTAAGTCCGCTGCCTTCTGCATAAAAGGCATTCAGCCAAATGCAGTGCTCCTTAGTCTCCCACAGTCCTCCTTGGGTCTGACTGAGCTCCAAGGAAGTCTCTCTGTTGGCTCAGAGTTGGAGGAGGAAGAGGTTGCTGGGGATTCTAGTGGTTAGGACTGTTTTGCAAAGGCTGCACTATCAGCAGATGCTGCCTTAGCCCCGAGGCCCTGAGAGCACGTGTCCCTCCTCCTGCAGGGTCTGCAGCTGACCGGCTGCCTCTTCCCCACAGTGCTGCCTCATGGCGATCAGGGCAGCCACACCTCAACTTGCCTGTTGTTTTGAGCAAACTGGCCCTTCCAGGCTCAGAAGCACTCCTGAAATTTGGGGGAGGCTGGGAAGATGAGGCAGAGGCAGTGCGTCTCCTGGAAGCCAGCTTCCCCAGGTCTCACTGGTTAGTGGTGCCCAGAACCTGTACTGGCTCAGCATGTGACAGGTGCTTACTGAGTGCACTCAGAGGAGGACAGGAGGTGGCTCCTGCCCCCAGGAAGCTGGGTGGGCTTCTCTTCCTGTTCTCTGCTTTCCAGAGGTGATCATGGAGGAGCAGAGAAGAGACTGCCAGACTGCTAGAGCCCACAGGGATTTGTGGGGTTTGTTTTTCCTCAGCACTGTCTGCAGAGGTGAGGGTATGAATAAAAGAGTGAGGAAGATTTACTGTTCCCACAGTTTGGCAGAAGTCCTGTATTTGTACAGCAGATACAGGAGAGGAGGGGCTGGAGCAGGTGGGGGTGATGCTGGGCTGCAGCGAGAGAGCCAGACCTTTCAGAATCTGCAAGAATCCTGGGATGGAGTGAGGACGAAGCTCGGAGGGGTATTCTTAGGTCCATCCTCTACCAGGGACCAGGGTGCCCCTTCGACTCTACAGCCTCACCCCCCGCCCTGCCCAGCCACTGCATGAACCATTAGCACACAGGTTGGGTCCCACATCTTAAAATCTAGTGTCACATGGTAGGCATGATAGAGCGAGCTGCCAATAGCGACCCCAAGTGAAAGAGTCTCATCTATCAGTCATGGTTCTGATAATAGGCGTAATCAAGAAATGCTTTTATCATTGCCTAATCTGGCCTGGGTCTGGCTTGGGGCTGGAACTTGGGATACTTCAGCTGAATGTGACCTTGGACAGGGTCCAGCGTTCCCTCTGCATGTATGCCCAAGGCAATACCCACGGCTTGTCCTTTTCCTGGGGCTACCAGTAAATGGGTCACTTTTTGGACAAGGTTGTTCCTAATGAGTCAGAACTGGCAGTGACCTGGAGGTAGCACGGAGTGGAAAGTCTGAGGAAGTATGGTGGCATCGGGCGGTGAAATGGTGTATATTGTGTGTGTGCATTTGCCTGTGTGTGAATCTGTGCATGTGTCTGTATCTGTGTGTGGTTTTGCATGTACGTCTCTATGTCTGTGTATGCATATGTATCTGTGCATGTACATATGTACATATGGATCTGGTTATGTGTCTGTATGCTTTTGTGAGTGTGTGTATTTGTGTGTGTATGTGTTCTGTGGGAAACTTGGAGGGTTGGAGGGAAAGGATAAAGGAGAGAGCTAAGGAGTCCTGGGTTAGTCTCTCTGGAGCCTCTCCCATAATACTGGAAAGGCAGATCTTCTGACCAGTTTCCCTCTAGAGAGCCTGTCTAACTTTGAGTTGCTTCCTTTATGTACAATGTCAGGGAAATTGTCATAGGTAGTATCCTTCTTCACCCAAAATTTCCTTATCCTTTGGGGCAAACATGATAATCCTTCCCATTCCCCCATCCCTCACACACTATCTCAACTCTGGCAGCCAAAATCATAAATTTCCAAGAAACACAAACCTGTAGTAGCTTGTGTGTGCTTGAGCGCATTGTGTGTGTGTGTGTGTGTGTGTGTGTGTGTGTGTGTTTTCCTTTCCCCATAAGGGCTTTTGAATCTTAAGTCACCCTCTCAAGATGCCCACCCCGGACACACTTTACATTGTGAGGTTTGGAGCAAGAGTGTTTGGCCCTATGTCATGTGTCTAAATAATTGAAAGTAAAACATCAAACAAACAAATTGTAAAATTTAAAATGTTTTCTCTTGTTGTCATAACAAATCTGCCTTTGTAAGGATGTGGAAAGCCAGATCCAAATATGGAATCCTTGGATCCTTGGATTCTGTCCTGGCATATGGCAGGGCGGGGAGAGCCAGCTGTGGTCACCTGTGCTTTCCCTCCTCTGGCCCATGTCCTCCTATGAAGGGCTGAATTCCTTGTGGGCAGCGACTGGGCACACATCCTGCCTACCAGTGGGGTCTGTGCTCCAGGAAAGAGGGCTGTGCGGCTTCTGGAAGCTGACTCAGGGCCACTTGAATTCTAGAAGGAGGCACGTGGGCTTTGGGTGGACACATTATCTTAGCCCTGTGAACTTCTCTTGGCAGCGGGGTGGGGTGGGATGGGAGAGGTGCCTGGTCAAAAAAGGGCCAGGACTGGGAGTAGGGAGAGGCAAATGAAGTCCTTCAGCTACAGAATGGAAGGAGGTGTCACTCTTAGAATCACACAAGGGCAGGCCAACTCCTGCATCATCGGGTCTCTGTCCCACAGGATGGGGTCCTTGAAAGCGAGCAGCCCAGAGTAGGTAGGCCTTCTCTTGTCTGGTCTATATCGCTGCTGTCCGTCAAGTAAGACAGAGGTAAGAAGACAGAAACAGACCCTCCCTCCCATGCACCCCTGTTACTAGGCAACCCCAATGTGAAATGGGTTGGCCTCACTGTGGTCTTCACCTGCGCACTTAAAAGGGACTTATAATAAGACTCAACTGCAGGTACACACAAAAAAGGTTCATAAAGGGGTTATTTACCAAAAAAGGGGAAATGAGGAAAGGGATAACTCAGTGAGAAAAAAAGAGATAAATTGGTAATTTTGCCCTAGCAGTTCTGCTGAGCTGGGGCCCCAATAGCACACTGAAAGCCGGGGAGAAAAACCAAAGCTCCCCCAAGGCCCACGTGTCTGGTTATATACCAAGCCTGGCTGCTTAACCCCACCCTCAGTTCCCAGCAGTCTTCCCTTCCGGTGGTGATGACATTATGGGATTTGTAGTCCTCAGTATCTTGGATCTCTTTGGTCTGGGTGGGTGTGGGGTCCATAAACCTGTGTTTGTGGAGCTTGTTGAGGACATCCTTTGCCCCCAACACCCCCAATCCTCTGAAGTACTGTAAAACACCCACGGTCACATCTGGGGGAGCTTTGCTTCCACATTAGTCCAGCCCCTGTGGTTGTCCCTGAGCTTGTGTTTAGTGGAAAAATACCTAGAGTGACTCATTATGAATCCCGCTCACATGGCTTCTCAGAGATTGAGGGAAACACTGAGAAAAACTCTAGTGTACAAATAGATTGCACTGCAGAACTCTCTCACAGAACAGAATTCAATAAAAACTAAGGTGAGTCAAAACTAATTAGAAAATAGGATGTACAGAGGCCAGGAATGTCTGTGGGAGAGGAGCTGGGGATGGAATCCCTGTGCGTTTGGAGAGATCTGGATGAAAATTGCAGCAGGCTGAATTGTGTCCCCTTGCCAAATTTATGTTTTGGAACCCTAAACCCCAATATGAGTGTATTTGGAAATAGGGTTTTTAGGAAGGTGGTTGAAGATCAATGAGATCATAAGACTGATAGGACTGGTGTATGTATAAGGACAGCGTGCTCACGCGCTCTTTCCCTCACCCCCCCACCCCAATGTACAGACAAGAGACCATGTAAGGACACTGTGAGAAATGGCTATCTGCAAATCAGGAAGGGAGCCTCATCAGAAACTGACCCTGATGGTGCCCAGTTAATGGCACCCCTAGCAGACCAGTATAAAACTACGTCATCATAGAAGACGCTCACAGCACAGCAGAGAACAGGTGAGAGCAAGCCCAGGGTGTTTGGACCTGATGTGGAGCCTGTTGCTCGGACACTTGTTGCTTGGGAGGCATTTAGGGGAGACTGGGCAGGGAGGATAGCACAGCTCTGGTCTAGGAGCCTGGAAGTCTGGCTTCTAATGTGGCCTCCATCTTCTTTTTGTTTGTTTTCATTTTTTAAATTTATTTAAATTTTCTTACATCGTTGTTCATTTTTGTGCAGTATTTGATTTCTCCCCTCAGGCGTAGTCCCCATAATTCTCCCACCACCATAGCACCTGTGATCGATCATCATAGTCCCTTGTGCTTGTCCCTCCCCTGTTTTGACCCCTTCTCCCGCCCCCTCCCTTGCTATATGCCTCAATCGATAGTTGCCAGCAAGATTTGTCTTTTTTCTGACCCTTTGTTCGATTTCCCTATATTCCACATATAACCATTCAATATTTTTCTTTTTCCTTCTGACTTATTTCACTTAGCATTATCTCTTCCAGCTCCACCCATGTTGCTGCAAATTGGTTTCTCTTATTCTAGCGTCCAGTTTTCTCTGAACTTTGTTGAGTTTCTATTTTCTCCTCTGCTAAATGGGTCTAATAATATATACCTTGTATACGTCATAGAATAGGTGGAAAGACCAATTCAAATTGAATAACAGTAAGCTTTTGGAGATTGCGTATAACTAGACAAACGTAAAAGTTTATTGTGTCTAACCCGTATTGGCAAATCTGCCAGTTGCCATGTTTATCCGATCAAACCTCTTATTGAACATTTCCTTGGTGCTGTGCCCCATTAAAGCCTTAAGTGCCTAGAACTGAACAAAATAGCACCTCTTCAAGGGGCTCATGACCTAGTTAGAGACAGACACTAAGCACTGATGATTTTTATTATTATTTATTCAAAATATGGAATATTTACAACCATTTGCAAATAGATGCTTAATGCCAAGAAAGAATTGACTGGCAGATGTAGAAATTCCCTACCTGCCATCAGTATGTAAGGTTTTAAGAAAACCAATAGTGTTAAATGATGTTTCAATTGTAACCTCACGAGTGTGGTTTCCATACCAACATATCTGGGCAGAACAAAAAGTCCAAGACAAAATGCTGCCTTTAATTCACAGTATGGCTAGCCTTGTTTGAATCATGTTTTTAATAGAAAATACTAAGCCCCCACTCCCCATGGTGCCCTGCCAAAGCATGCAAATGGCCACACACAAACAAAACGGAGGGGTCACATCAAGTTCTCCATGGGATCCTGACCCCTCACTTTATGTCTCTGGGCTGTTTCCTAGTCTATATGATAGGAGTATTATTGCTTCTGTAATGTTTTGTTTTCATGAAACTGAAATGAGATCAAAGGCATTATTATCTGAAAGAGCAAGGGACAGAGAAGTCACAGAGACATTCCAGGAGCATACATTAAGCAGGAAGGGCTTCTTCAGTGCTTCTGGGAGAAGGGCAGGCATGACACAAGGCTGTGTTTAGATCTGTGGCTGCCTTGTCAGGACATTTACCATGGAGGTCCTAGGTCCCTCCTCCTGGCCTTTGGCCAGCTCTTTCCCCTCCTGTTCTCCCTTCTCTTCTCTTCCTTTTCCTCCTTTCGTCCCTCCTATTCTTGCCCCATCCTTCAGTGTTCATGTGTTGTGGGTCAAAATGTCAAAATAAAAATCTCGCTATTTCAATAGAATCTCACAGCCAGGTGGCAAACTTGGAGATACACACCAATCATTTCAGTTCAAGGCCCAGGTGCTACGGAAGTATGAATGACGCATGGGGCTGCTTTGTGATTCTGTTTGAATGGGACCTGCTGATGGATGTCGGAGCTGAGTCGGGATGGGGGTGGGCAGATGTCGCCTGGAGGGGACACGGTGTTAAAGGCATTTGAGGCCAAGGGAACTACATGGACCGCCTGGCCAAATTCTGGGAAAGAGCAAGTTGTTCAGTACCAGTAGTTCTATGACTGTGGACCTGGAACAGGGGCTGACACCAGCGAACCATTTGTGGGAGATATTTGTTCTGACTTTGTCTTATGAGAGATGGGAGGAGCAACTGTAAGTATTTAAGCAAGATAGAGTTCTAGTCTCAGTCTGAGTATATATTTTTATGCTCATTACATACACTCATATATATACATTATATAGTCATATGTAATGAGTGTACAATGGAGAGGTTACTCTGGGAGAGGTGTGAAGGTGGGCTTTGGGGGGCACTGTCATGCCATCATAAGCATTGGCGTCAGGTCTCAAAATTCTTTTTTTTTATAAAGATTTTTATTTATTTATGCATACAAGCTGGGGTACAGGCCAGTGGCATGGGGCGGTGAGAGGGTTCACCAGAGACAGAGTGGGGGGCAGAACAGGCAGATCTCCAGAAACACACTGCTGAGGGGAGCAGCGGGTGAGGCAGGAGAGGTCTGTCACGCCATGTGGGAATCTCTCTGGCCGGGCATCGAACTCGTGTCGCCACTGCTGACAGCTCCACAGTGCAGCGCTTAACCATTGCACCACTGGGGAGGCCCCTCAAAATTCTTTTAATGACAAAATCTTTATTTGAATCCCTAAGTATTCAATAGATAAAAGTCATGTTTTGTTAGTATGTGCTTAATTGATAATTCCAAACTGGTGACACCTCCTTAGTATAAAATCAATCAATGTGAAGGATTGATGTCATTTTGATGGGCACAGGAAGTTGAAGTCAGGAGCTATGCATCAAACTAGAGTTGCACTGGTTTCAGCACCCAGTTTATTTGTGGACTTTGGTTTTGGTTAAGTCAGGAGAAATCCTGACTTACACAGTTAAGTAGCTGCTGGTAATAATAGTTTTTCACAGCTTGACTTTGAGTTCAGGGCGCTCTTTAATTAAAAAAGGAAAACTTCATTTGGAGACCTGCATAAAAATGAGTTAATCTGGCATCTTGAGTAAATGGGTTAGTGGTTTCCATGTACCAAAATTGGATGTATAACACATTTTTGTTATGAGTTTAGATGGTTAATATTTATTTTAAATGAAATTTAAATCAAATATTTGAGAACCCCACCACCCTGAGCCATATATAGAAACTGAAGCTATGTGAGATTATTCCTGCCTTGATATTAGATTATTCTTACTTTGAGAAGGAAGGATATTCGAATGGTTTCACTTATAACAGGACTATAGGGAGGCCGGGTGGGAGAGAGACAATCAGTGGGGGGGGAGGGGGGGAGGAAGGAGCCGGAGGGAGGGAAGGGAAAGGGCACAAAATGGAATAGAAAAGAACACAAGGGACCATGGAGATGGATCACGGGTGAATTGGTGGTGGGCTACCCAAGGGGAATGCAAAATGTA
>PVIJ01023280.1:0-14506 GCA_004024925.1 Scalopus aquaticus | reverse complement strand
TGCTGCTGGCCTGCATGGCCTACGACCGCTACGTGGCCGTCTGCCAGCCCCTGCGCTACCAGGTCATCATGACCACTGGGCTCTGCGTGCAGCTTGTGGCCTTCTCCTTCTTCAGCGGCTTCGCCATCTCCGTGATCAAGGTCTACTTCATCTCCAGCGCCAAGTTCTGCGGCTCCAACGTCCTGAACCACTTCTTCTGTGACATCTCCCCCATCCTCAAGCTGGCCTGCACGGACTTCTCCACCGCGGAGCTGGCGGACTTCATCCTGGCCTTCGTCATCCTGGTGCTCCCGCTCACCGCCACCGTCCTGTCCTACGGGCACATCGGCCTGGCCGTGCTGCGCGTCCCCTCGGCCGCGGGCCGCTGGAAGGCCTTCTCCACCTGCGCCTCCCACCTCACGGTGGTCACCATCTTCTACACGGCCATGATCTTCATGTACGTGCGGCCCCAGGCCATCGATTCCCGGAGCTCCAACAAGCTCATCTCGGCCGTGTACACCGTGCTCACTCCCATCATAAACCCTTTGATCTACTGTCTGAGGAACAGGGAGTTTAAGGACGCCCTGAGGAGGACCCTGGGCCTCGGCCAGCCTTCGGAATAGGGCGAGCGCAGCTGCGCTCTACTTTGCGGTGATAACCGGTCGTTCCGCATGGCTCTTCACGCTTCAGGCTTTCAGGTGAGACTCAGCAGACTCAGAGCGGCATGGGCGACGCGGCGCATCGGGCGGGCCTTTGGGAGAGGGCTGGCCCCGAGCTGCGCCCCCGCCGACGAGCCCTTCCCTTGCGGCTTCCCGCTCACTGTCCCCAAGCGTGTGGGCCTGCCCCGCTGTACGTGCTGGCTGTGGCGCCCAGGGTGCCTGGTCGTCTTCGAGAAGGCCCCTTTGCCGCTCAGCGTCTCCCCCCAAGGAGCTCAGGGACCTTGTTCCCGCAGGGGACGCGCGCCACGCACACCACCGATGTCTCACTGCGGGCCCATCGGCCCCTCCCGCGTGCTTTGGGAGGCCTCAGCCCCAGCCCCGGTGGCCCCTGCTGCCCCGGACACTGAGGTTCATCTTTTTGCTTGTGTCCACGTGGGCTCATGAGCCCAGCCAGCCCGGCGGGCACTGGGAGAGGCCTCAGCGGCCACCTGGTCACAGAGCTCTCGAGGCCACTTCCCAGAGGGGCTCAGAGCGCCTCCCGCCCGCCGCCCCTCCGAGCCCTGGTGTCCCTGCACTCAGCGCGGTGACGGCCTCTCGCCGCCTCGCGCAGGCCGCCCAAGGACAGGCTCTGAGCGCCTTTAGTGCTGGTGGTGACCGGCTTTCTTGTATACCTTTTGCGAAGTGCCCATTCCAGAAGGTTGGGCTGAAGTTCATACTGAGCTGCTTGCTTGTTCAGCACGCGGCGGCTTCACGTCCTGCGTGTGCCCCTGCCTTGGCTGTATCGTTGCAAAATATGGTTCCTAAGTTTGCCTTTTCTTTCTCTTACTGGTGTCTTTTGCTGGAGACGTCCTTATTTCTATGTCTGGTTTGTCCATTTGTGGCTACTCATTTCCCACTTAAGAAAGGTTTTCTTCTCCAAGGTCACCAAGACATTCTTCTAGTTAACTCGAGAAACTCTGTTTCACCGTTCACCTTTAGCTCACAACTCACAATGAAGGACAGGTCACAGTTCATTCTTTCCTAACAAACTGCCCCGACTGGCATTTCGTGGGAGACCGTGCCTCCCCTCACCTTCGCCTTCCTGTACCCCAAACAGCAGCCTGCGCACTCGTCCTCTGGGCTCCTCCTCTCATTGGGGCTCCCGTCTCTGTTCTTGAGCCAACAGCCCGTTGAGCAGTCACTGTGGCTTTTCGTGATGACCGCAGCAGTGCCGGCCCGTCCCCCCCAGCCCCCCGCACCCTCACACGTGGGGACATGCGTGTCGGAATCAGGTCATCAATCCCAACAAAAGGGGCGATGCCTTGGGTCTGTTTGAAATTGCATTGACTCTATAGGTCCCTTGGAGGTTGCTCCACTCCTGTTTCGAGACCGTCAGCTCCAGAACAAGCCCCTCGGCTCACGGCGCCTTCGGCCTCAGAGCTGTGGGTTCAGCCCAGGGGTCTCTCGTGCTTCTGGCCCTTCTAATCTTTCTCTTTTGGATTCTAGCACACACGGTACCTTTTCTTTCTAAAATTTTAACTTTAAAAATCTTTATTTTGTCACTGGTACATAGAAGACAATTTTTAAAACATTCTTTAAAAATAGTTCAGACTCGGGCCTCCCCGGTGGCGCAGCGGCTAAGCGCTGCGCTGTGGAGCTGTCGGCAGCGGCGATGCGAGTTCGATGCCCGGCCGGGGAGAATCCCACATGGTGCGGCAGACCTCTCCTGCCTCACCCGCTGCTCCCCTCAGCAGTGTGTTTCCGTCGATCTGCCTGTTCTGCTCCCCGCTCTGTCTCTGGTGAAGCCTCTCACCGCCCCACACCTCTGGCCTGTACCCCAGCTTGTATAAAAATAAATAAATAAAAAATAGTTCAGACTTACAGGAATTCGCGAAGATACAGGAACGGCCACCTGGCCCCTGGTTGCCGTTGGCTGGACTGAGCTGCATCCACCCACCCGGGGCCCGGCCTGGCTCCCAGGCCCCCCACCCCTGCACAGCCTTGACCTGAGGGCTGCTTGCAGGTGCCGCCCCCAGGACGTGGCTGGCGCCACCACCACAGGCACACGTGCCCTCCCAGCCTCTCGGCCTGGCCGCACTCCGTGTCTAGAGTCTGTTGTTTCGGGAAAGGTGTGTGATTGGGACGGTGCTTCACAAGGTCACTTGAGGTTGGCTCTTTTCCATTCAACACGATTCTCGACACCCGTGTGTGTCATCACAGCTCGCTGGTCTCTGGCACCAGCGGTGCCCCAAGCACAGCTGGGCCCTGGTACTGGACGAGCGGGGACAAGGGGTGACCCCAGTCTTGCTCCCAGGAAGCCAGATGCTGTGAACATTTCCCACTATGCTTCCCTGTGAACCCCGCTTTCGGGTCTCTGGGGGAATGTCGGAGCACAGCAGGGGGCTGGTGTGGCCACCTCTGTGTGGATGGAAGCCCCGGGTCTTAGCTGCTTAGCGGAGCCACCAAAAAGCCGAAAACCAAAACCAGTGGCTGTCTCAACACAAGACCACACAGCAGGGGCTGTGGGCTGCAGCCTAACAAAGGACCAAGCCCTATAAGAGGACAGTCACGATCTGGGGGTCTCACCCACGCACAACCGCAAGACCCCGGGCTCTGGGAACAGCCACCACGGGGTTTAGCTCACAAACGGAGACAAAGGGCTCGCTGTGGTCACTCGTGGCGGCCACCTCACCCAGACAGCTCAGTGACGGT
Organism: Scalopus aquaticus; assembly: GCA_004024925.1. Taxonomy (NCBI): domain Eukaryota; kingdom Metazoa; phylum Chordata; class Mammalia; order Eulipotyphla; family Talpidae; genus Scalopus; species Scalopus aquaticus. Next base: position 11,177 of record PVIJ01023280.1, on the reverse strand, counting down.
CACCACCGGTCACCAGGGTGCTGGCCAGCACTGAGCAGTAGGGATGGTCACTACTGGTACCTCAGAGGCCATGTCAGCAACACTCAAAGTTCACAGTTCTGTGTGAGAGGTTGGGTGACACCAGCAACAACCAGCTCTCTGAGACCCAGGCCGGGGCCTCTGGGGCTCCCCTCAGGCAACGTCAGAGACAGGACTGAGGTCCCATCTCTGCAAAGGTCTTTGGCTTCTCTTCCTCCTTGGAGGGCAGCTGCTGGATGCTGCTTTTCCTCTAACACCTTCAGATGCTGGGAACAGGGTCTCCTTTCTCATGGGAACTGGTGTCCTCAGCTAACGCCAACCCTGGCTTATATCCTCTCTCAGGGGGCCCCACCCACAAGTCTGATTGGACCATTTTTCAATCCTGTGGCCAATTGGATCATTTTTCACCAATCAGCTCTAGCTCACACCTGATCGTCTATTCCAGGATCCAGGAAGTAGACCCTTATGTAAAAGGCCCTGAGGAGCAGCTGCCACAACTGACTTGCAGTGGAGCTGCGGGGAGAGACCAGCCCTGCTCTGCCACCCCCCCAGCTGGCTCTGCTCACTTGAATCCCTGGGGCCATGTGAAGCAGGGCTGGGCCAGCTGCGTTTGTGGGGTTCCTGGGACATGTCCTGCCCGTGGGGGCCAGGACTCCTGGCAGGGTGTGGCCACGGCAGGTCTCTGCAGAGCAGGGAGGGGTACGGTCCGGCCACGGCCCGCGGACGCTGGGCTCGGCTGAGGTTGTTGAACAGACTCAGGATCGGCCCCAGCGCTGCCCGAGCTGCCCGGGCTGTGGGCGGGAGGTGACTTTCGGACGGGCGGGCTTGTCCCGGCAGAGAAGCGCCCTCGGCCTCGAGGGCTGCACCGGCTCGGCCCACGCCGGCTGCTGCGGCCAGAAAGCTGAGTCGGGGCGAGTCGGGTGAGAGACATGGGGTGCTCAGAACAAGCCCGAGGACACGGAGGACGAACAGTCTCGGCAAACGGCAGGCCCGCCAAACCCAGGCGGGGTTCCAGCGCCTCTCCAGCCCGGGCAGCGGGCGTCTGGCGCAAGCCCCGGGCGCCATTGCAGAGGGGAGGGGAGCAGGGGGGGGAGGGGGAGGAGACAGGGGGCGGGGCCGCCTGCGCCTGCGCAGTGGTGCCGCGCGCTGATCCCTCAGGCGCCGCTCGGGCACCTTTCCTTGACGTCACAGCGGCGCGCCGGAGCCAGGGAGGACCCCGCCGCCGCCGCGTCCCCTGGGGTCCTTGAGCCGGTGCCGACCCGGAGCCATGGCCTTGAGGCTGCTGAGACTGGTCCCCGCGCCCGCGGCGCTGCGGAGCTCTGCGGCGGCCGCCCAGCGCGTGGTGAGGCGTCTGGCGGGAGCGCGGGGCGTCCTGGAGTGGCCTCCCTCGGCCCGGGGCCCCCTCAGCCTCGCGGGGTCTCCGCCCTCTCGGGAGCGTTCGTTCGCCCGAGTCCCCGAGGGCGGCCACCTGCTCCCGGCCTTTTTCTCGGCTGCGGGCCGAAGGCGGGGGTGCGAGGCCAGCGGTCGCCCGGCCGCCCTGGGGGAGGCGCCGGCGGGGCGGGCGGGCGGGGGTCCATCCTCCCTGCGGCGGGGCGGGCTGGGGCCCGAGGCCGGGGAGGTTCCGGTTCTGGGAGAATCTGGAGCTCGCTGAGCCTGACAGCGGGCGGAGGGCGTTGCGCGCCGAGGAGCCAGAGCAGCAAAAGAAGCGGCCGGACTGCGGCATCTTATGACCGGCTGTGTCGTCGCTGCTTTGCTTGCGAGTGGCCGTGCCAGAGGTTTTGAAGGGGAGAGTGTGACGGGGTCATGGAAGGGCGTGCGGTGTCTTTAGGAGCGAGATCAGGCTGCAGAGGGGCAGACTCAGAAAGAGAAGTGGTGCTCGCGACGCCCGGTCTCCTGGGACTGTCAGTGGCAGTGAGGGCTGCAGAATGGAGGGGACACTGGCATGCCCTGCGTCGGGGGCCGCCTGCCGCGGTGTCCACTCTGGTCTGTTCTGTGACCCAGCTGGACATGGCGCGCACAAACAGCGGTGAGAGGAGCCGTGCGCACCGTGCTGTTGAGGGCCAGTAGGAGCAGTTGAAAACGTCCTGAAAGATCAGTGACTCCTGGCGATCCCAGAGGGCCGGAGGACGGGCGGTGTGACAGCCCCCCCCCCCAGTCTGTAAAAAAGCCCTTTTCCCCCAAGACTGAAGTTGGGAAGTGGTTGGTTGATTGGAACACCACAGAGCACTTGCTCTGAGCAGCAGTTCCTGCCATGGGTGCGGGTGGGCAGCAGCCTGTGTGCCTCCGCCTCGGGGTGGTCTCAGGAGAGGTCAGCGACTGCGGTGCAGGGCGACCGTGCCCTTCTGTCCCTCCTCCCAGCCCGCTCCACGCCAGCTGCACTGGCCTTGCTGGTCCCTGCAGTGCTCCCAGCCCAGGGCGTCTGCACTCACCCTTCCTTCTGCCGGAGACACCGAAGGCCCTCGTGGCTGGTTCCCTTTCTGCCTGGCGGCCGGGGAGGGCGCCACGGCCACGTTGCCTGCAGCCCCTTCCACAGCCGCCCGCCCATGCTGCGTCGCCGCTTGCCGTCCCCGTTACCGGGTCGTCGGGCTCACACTGCAGCCTCCAGGCCAGAGGAAGCGCCTCGGACCCAGTGGGCTCCTAGCAACCCCGCCGGGTAAATGGCGAGCACAGTGGCTGCTCAGTGAAGTTGGGGCGCACGCTGGGGTCTGAGCACTTTGGAGCCAGATACCACTTGTTGTTCTCTGTGTCGCTGGCCCCTTGGATGGCTCCACTGTCTGGCGGGACAGACGCTGAGGCCTCTAAGCCCAGCCTCTAGGTTTGCGTCTGGGTCGGGCGTCAGGAAACAGCGTCGCCATCTGAAGACCAGCGCTCCTCAGGCCGATGCGGGGCCTGAGCACCTCTCGCCGCAGGGCTGGGCCCTCTGCGTGGGGGCCTGGCTGTTTTAAATGCTTTGTAGCAGCCGTGTGCCCGGCTGGCGTGCCCGTCTCCACGCTGTCGCCCCCGCGATGCACGTTCCTCCGTTTCTCCAGTTCTCTCTGTTGTTCTTTCTTTGTTTTGGAGCGGGGAGCAGCTGGAGATGGGAGACACGAGGCGGGCAGGCCTGGCTCGTAGGTGACCGGTGGGGACAGCCCGGCCAGTGCCCAGCCTAGGGAGAGCTTCCAGGCTAGGGCCGGCGCTCCGCCTGCCGGGTGTTCCCTGGAGGCGACTGGACGGGAGCGTGTGAGCGGCAGGGTGCGCGGGCTGTCTGGCGGGCTGTCTCGAGCTCAGGACAGCACGTGCACTGGGGACTCGCTCCTCAGCCCCCGCCTCCCATCTCCCCTCACCCTGTTCCTTCCTGGCAGCCCCCACCCTGACTCCCACTGAACGTGGCGAGCCTGCCCTGGCCCAGGCACCCGGGGGTCAGCAGTGGACCAGGGAGCCCCCGCCCCGTGCGCGTGCGCCGAGGTGGAGCGAGGAGACCCGCTGTCAAACAGGCAGTGCGGGCGTGGGGCGGGCATCGCCACGGCCACCGGCGTCTGCCCCGACGGCGCCCTGGTCTCTGACCCTCGGGCATGCGCGGCTGTGTTTTGCAGGGCCGGCTTCACACGAGCGGGCCCTGCCAGCTGCAGTACGGCCCCTTGGCCTTCGTGCTCGGCGACAGGGCGACGAAAAAGCTGACGGAACACAGCAAAGTGATAACCGTGGACGGCAACATATGCTCTGGGAAGGGCCAGCTCGCCAGGGCCATCGCAGAGAAGTTGGGTGCGCGCTGCGGGGCGGCGCCCTGGCTCGCGGGGGCGGGCGGGCTCGTCCTGGGGCTGCACCTGCCTGAGCTGTGGGAGGGAGGGAGGCGGGAGGCAGGGAGGCGGTGCAGGGGCTGGTCCCGGCAGAGCCGCCCTACCCCACCTCCCGCCCGTGCTGCCGTGGGGGGGTGGCCGCGCTGTCGCCCGGCCGGCCTGCTCCAGGGCTGCGGGCTGCCCTTCTGGCCCTTGGTCCAGGGGCGACAGGGCAGCTGCACAGCCCGTGGCTCGTGCGCGTGTCTGCCGTGCGCCGGCCTCATGCCCTTGTGTGGGGCGTGCTCCCCCCACGCCCGGTGGGAGGGCGGGGCGGCCCCTGCTCGAGGCGCCGGTGCGGGGCCCCAGGTGCGCTGGCCCCGCTGCTGCCAGAGCCCCAGCCCCGGGCCTCACTGGGGCTTCCCCCCAGGCCTGAAGCACTTCCCGGAGGCCGGGATCCACTACGCCGACAGCACCACGGGGGACGGGCGGCCCCTGAGTGTCGAGTTCAGTGGCAACTGCAGCCTGGAGAAGTTCTACGATGACCCCCGGAGCAAGGACGGCAACAGCTACCGCCTGCAGGCCTGGCTGTATGCCAGCCGCCTCCTGCAGTACGCCGACGCCCTGGAGCACCTGCTGAGCACAGGTGCGGCTGCGGGGGGCCGCGGTGCAGCCTCTGGAAGTGGATTCCTGCGTGAAAGTGTCTTTGTGACCTCTGGGAAATACTTGGTCTGGAAATGGGGCCGTCAAGGGTCTCTCCTCTTTCTAGAGGGCACCGCGCCCCGGTGCCCGGTGCCCTGAGTTCTGGCCTCCCCTTGTCTCCCCAGGGCAAGGCGTCGTGCTGGAGCGCTCCATCTACAGCGACTTCGTGTTCGTGGAGGCCATGTACCGCCAGGGCTTCATCCGGAAGCAGTGTGAGTCGGCCGCACCCTCCTGCGAGGTGCCGGCGTCCTGCACCCCAGCCCCGACCTCTGCGGCCCAGCCGTGCTCCAGCCCGGCAGGTGCCCAGCAGTGCCTCTGCGGCTGTGGGTTGACGTCACGGACGCCGCAGCGTCTGCGCGGGCAGGTGCCCCTTCCCCTGCCCGCGGTGCCCGGGCAGCCCCGTCGAGCCTCCTTCTCTGCGGCGCGGTCTAGGCAGTGGCGCCGGGCTAGGCTGGGCATTGCGGGCAGTGGACGGTGGCAGGCGGGTGAGAATCGCGGCCCGGGGAGCCGGCCCCTGAGGCGTGGGGGGCGCGTGCCCCGAGGCCAGCGTCTCAGCAGCGCCGGACCCCACCGTGTGCGCCTGGCCCGAGCTGGCTGGCAGCCGAGGCCTGGAAGCTTGAGTGCGAGGCTGAGGCGGCCGGTGGTGGCCGGGAGGGCGCTGCCCCTCGGCCTGCTGTGGGGACCTGCCCTGACCCCAGCTCTGAGCCTTGCTGGCCCAGAGCACCCGCAGGGCTCAGCTACTCAGCGTCCTGCCGCAGGCGCCCTGTCCGGGGCTGGCTGGGCGGCGTGGGCGGGAGTGGCCCTAAGGCACTGGGCATCGGGGTGCGCCCCAGGGTGGAGGCGGCAGGGGCAGGCGTAGGCGTGGCCGGGACGGTGTCCCGGGGGAGCGACCTGGCGCCTGGCTCGGAACCGCCTCCCTGCCCTTCCTGGGGAGGCGCGGGCGCAGAGGGCCGTGGCTGAGCGCCCTGTCCCCGCCAGGCGTGGAGCACTACAACGAGGTGAAGAAGGTGACCGCCTGCGAGTACCTGCCCCCCCACGTGGTGGTCTACATCGACACGCCCGTCCCCGAGATCCAGAGCCGCATCCAGAAGAAGGGAGATGTAATTCTGCACCCGTCTGCTCTGTGTGGGCTGCCCCGTGGCCCTGAGGCGCTGCCCTGGGGGACCCCCCGCGGCCTAGCAGGCTCCTCCTGGGGCATCTCAGGCCCTCTCCACCTGGGGGTGGCGCACAGAGCCGCCTGCGGGCCTGCCGGGCTGCTCCTCGGGGCGCTCAGTCCCTCAGGCAGCGGCAACGCCCGGGCCCAAGACCCAACGCCCCCGGCGTGAACGCGTGTGGTGTCTGCCTGTCCCCGTTTATTGCTGTTCTGTGCCTGTCACCGCCCGGGGTTCCTCTCCACAGTGGCCAACTTAGCCGCTCAGGAACCCTCCGTCACGTGGCAAAAGGAAGAAACTAAGTTAAAACTCATTCTCAGTGGCATAACTTGTTGCAGTGGCAGCTACTGAGGAGAGTGAAAACCTGCTCAGAATCCCCTCGGTCGCTGCGTGACCTGGGAGATAATGATATTTTAAAAGCAATCGTGGGCGGCAGGTTACGGCTGTGAGCTTCCCCCCAGCTGAGCCTTTGATGCGCACCGCCAGCCAGCCGAGAGCCGTGTTTGCAGGGGGGCGGCCTACCCGCAGACGGTGGGCTCTGGCCCCGGCCCCGGCCCCGGCCGTCAGCTCTCCCCGTGTCTCTTTTCCTGATTTTTTTTAAAGGAGAAAGTTACACATTTAAGTTCAGTATTTAAATATTGTAATAAGGTGTTTTATCAACTACTGAGTTTCTGGTCCGTACACTCAGTCCCACCTGGCAGCAGCGGGACGGGGGGACAGTGTGGGGGGCCGCGGGGTGCTCCGCCCAGGGTGGCTTCTTCCCAGCCCCCATAGCAGCCGGCTGGGCGGGCAGGCCTGCCTCACAGCCCGGCTCCGCTCCGCAGCCGCATGAGATGAAGGTGAGCCCGGCCTACCTGCGGGACATCGAGCACGCTTACAAGACCGCCTTCCTCCCCCAGATGAGGTGAGTGGCCCGGCGGCAGCCAGGCGTCCCCGGAGGGCGGGCCTCTTGTTTGACGGGCTGGGGTTGCTTTTGGGGTTCGCTTATTTCGTCGGTACACTTCTTGCTTCAGTACATTTCAAGTTTGATCTGTGACCAGAAGTAAACCGAAACTGCTTCGCCACAGACGAGGGCAGAGAACCGCCGCCGTGACGCCCGGTGGCCCCGAGACGCCCCGGGGGGCTCCTGAGCCGCTCAGCCAGGCCCCCAGAAACCCCGGTGCGAGGGCCCGTGGGTCCTCTCGAAGGGCACCTCTGCTGCCCTGTTCGGCGCTGCTCAGCTGGGCCGGGTGGCCCGGCCTCCTTCCCTCTCCCGGAACGCCCGGGGGGGCGGCGCTCCCCACAGCCCCGGTGCCGGGGTGGAGGGCGGCCCGGCCAGCTGCGTCTTCCCGCCTGTCGCTGTGGAGACCAGAGTGCAGGGAGGGCGGCTTGTGCGTCTCCTGCGGGACGGACACAGGCCGGGGAATGGCGTGTCCACAGCTCCCCATGGCCGCCGCCTGCTCCGGAGCGCCGCAGGGCCCCGCACGTCCTCGTGGCCTGGTTGGCGGTGCGGGGCGGGCGCCCAGCTCGCACGGGGGCGTGGCCAGGCCCTGCACTGTGGTCAGGGCCTGCGTGTGGGGGCTCCCTGGCCCTGCCGAGTGTCCGCAGCGGTCCAAGTGCCCGGTGCCCAGAGCCGGGTGTCCTGCTCGCTGGGCGAGCGCAGTGCGGCGCTCTCCAGGCGCTTGCCCGCGCTCGGCTGAGACCAGTAGCCTGCGGAGGCACCGAGCAGACCCGGTGTGCCCCGTCGTGGGGCACACGTGGGCTTCTCAGGGTGTGTCTGGGTCTCCACCCCGTGGGGAGCGGCCTGCGTGGCGCAGACTCCTGGCGCAGACCTGAGGCCCTGGCGCCCACCCCGCAGCCACCTGGTGGGCCTCCCGCTGGGCCCGCTCTGGCTGGCCCGGGCTGGACTCTGCGGGGGCGGAGGCAGCCCCTCCTGGGTCCAGCCTGCCGGTCAGTCGCTTCTCCTGGCCACCGACCTCTGCGGGGCTGAGCACGTGGCCCGTGGGGGGAGATGCGCTTGGTCTCTGCCCCTTCTCAGGGCCCCCGTGTAACTCGGTGTCGGGCCAGGCCGAGGGACCTGGGGCCTGTGTCGCTGCTGTCCTGTTACAGTTCAGTCGAAACTGCTTATTTTGAGGGTTTGCTTGTTTCCTAGTGTCTGTCGCGTAGCCCACGTCTGCCCCCACCACGGGGAGGCCCTGCCCTTTGTGCTCCCGTGGCCAGTGCTGCAGCCGGGGTCTTTGCCTGGCGGCAGCGGTGACCACCATCCCGTCCCCGCCGGTGGCTCCGGCTTCAAGCGTGGGGCGTGTGGCCAGCAGGCGAGCCAGGGGCACACCTGGCCTCCCCGTCCAGCGGGTGCACCTTTGTGCCCCGGTGCACCTCCCCGGCCGGGTGTAGAGGCGACGCCCGCGGGGCTAGAGCCTCGGGTGCCCGTCCGCGTGTTCGCTTGGCGTGGAGACTGACCCGACCTCCACCTTGCTCTGTCTTGCAGCGAGAACTGCGAGGTTCTGCAGTACAGCTGGCGAGAAGCGCAGGACGCCGAGAAGGTGAGCAGGGTCAGCCCAGTCCCCTCGGCTGTCGGTGGGAGGAAGTCCCCAGCCGGCTCCCGCCCTCCGCGGTCACCGGCTTTGGGCTCGCTTGTAAGCAGTTCGGTCTCTGGCCTTAAAGCCGCAGAACGTGAACCAGCCGTGCCTGGCGGTTCGGGGCGGGGCGGGGCCCGCAGCGGGAAGTGGCGCGAGCAGCAGCGTCTGCCCCACTGCCAGGCCGGGGCCAGGGAGTGCGGGGGGTGCGGGGGCGGGCTGCGTCTTCACCCCGTCGGGGCAAGTGCGACTCGGGAGAGCTCAGGGAGCGCGGCCGGCAATCGGAACAGAACGTCCGCCCCGAACGCGGGAGCACGTCACGTCCTGGGGTGGCGGCAGAGGCCCGACGAGCAGCCCCACGGCGTGCGCTGGGGCGTGTGTGCCTGTGTGCGTGTGTCTGCGTGCGTGCGCGCCTGTGTGTGCCTGCGTGCGTGTGCATGTATCTGCGTGCGCGCCTGTGCACGCTCCTGTGAGCATTGTGTGCTTGTGCATGCGTGTGCCTGTGCGCGTGCCTGTGCATGTGTGTGCATGTGTCTGTGCACCTGTGTGCACGCGCGCGTACCTGTGCATGTGTCTGTGCGCGCCTGTGTGTGCCTGTGTGCGCTCCTGTGTGCGCTCCTGTGTGCATGCGCGTGTACCTGTGCATGTGTGTGCATGTGCTTGTGCACGCTCCTGTGTGCATGCGCGCGTGCCTGTGCGTGCGTGTGCATGTGTCTGCGTGCGCACGCGCCCACCCGCGCCAGTCTGGTGCTGTCCGCTCCCTGAGGGACGGGGAAGCGGAAGGGCAGGAAAGGGCTCCCGTGTGGGCGGGGGCCGGGAGCCGGCTGTCCCAAGGTCTCCGGCGGCCCGCTCGGCGCAGACAGACGCGCCCGCTCGCCCCCGTGGGCACGCGGCGACGTCAGGAGAGTTCTGGGAGCAGACCCAGGCCGCAGAAGGTGGGCCAGGGTGCGGGGTCGGGAGACCGGCGCAGGGCCAGCGTGTTCCTCACGCGCGCGGCCCCGGGGGTGGGGGGCGCCCAGCAGCTGTTCCAAGAGCGCGCCCCACCCCGCCCCCGCGCGTCCCCCGAGGAAGTCGCACTCCCCCCCCAAAGCCCACCAGGCCGGCCGGGCCGGGCTGGGCCTGGCTGCCGGGCGTCCAGACACGCGGCTCTGGGCCCTGCCAGGAGGAGCTGCTCGGGAGGGCGGAGGCTGCCGGGGCCGCCCCCGGCGGAGTGGCGCGGGGCCGCCCGGCCCTCACGCGGCGCCCTTCTGTCCAGGTGATCGAGGACATCGAGTATCTCAAGCACGACAAGGGGCCGTGGCTCGGGCAGAACGACCGCACCCTGCACCGCCTGCGGATGCTGTGAGTGGGGCCGCGCGGGCTGTGCCCTGGCCGGGCTTCCGCGGCACACGCGCGTCCGGGGCGGGCTCGGCCACGGTCCCTGCCCCCGGCTCCTGCCCCCCTGCCGGGTCGCCCGGCGCTGCCAGTCCACGTGCCCGCCGCCCGTGCCCGCCCACCCAGGCGCGCGCTGCTCCTGGGACGTCTCGCCCTCCCCCTGCCGCCTCCGCGGCGCCCCCAGTCCACGGTGCACGAGGCCCGACGGCCTGGCCCCTCCCCCACCCCGCCCTCTCCAGGAGTGTTGCTCGCTGCGAGTGGGCAGCTGCGGCCCCGCGAGACCCCTGCCGAGCTGGGAGGGGCAGCGGGCGCCTGGCCCCCAGCCCCCTTCTCACCGCGGCCCAGGCCGGCGCCGTGTCTGGGGCTGGGCCCGACCCTCCCGCGGCGCGGGGCCTGGCCGCCGCGTCTTTGCTCACTGCGCGGCACCGCTCTCGGTTTCGGGGAGTACCGGGGAAATTGCGTTCTGGTTTCTGAGAGAACCGCTGCGCTCACGTTCCGCGTCAAGCTCGCTTTGTCCCAAACCCGGCCGGGGCCGCGCCGCGCGGGCGGGGGTGCACGTGCGCGCCCCAGGAGGCTCGGCCCTCCCGCCGCCCGGCCGGGCCCCCGCGGAGGCTCCGGGGCTGCTGCCTGCGTCCCGCCACCGGCGCTGCGGGCTCGGCTGGGTGCGGCGCGGAGGGCCCGGCCCGGCCCGGCGCGGGGGACGCGGAGCCCACCGCGGACGCGTTCTCAGAGGAGGCTCGGGGGCGAGGGCGCGGACGCCCGTCTCGGGCCCCTCGGCTGGCCCAGCGCTCTGGGTGACAGGGGCTTCCCCGCTGCGCTCGGCTCCCCAGCGTCGGACTCCGGGGTGAGGGCTGGTGGCGTCCGTGGCCTCCCCCAGCTCGGCGCCTGGGGCTGCGGGCCCGCCCTGATCCCTGCGGGTGCAGTGCCGCCCACGAGCCGCAGGTGGCGCTGCTGCCCTGCGCGCTGCCGGAGACGCCCGCCCCTCCCCAGCCCGCAGCGCGGACCGCGCGAGTCTGCAGTGCGCAGTCAGCTGGGGGGCTGGGGCGGGGTTGCCCGGCGTCCCCTCTGGCACGGCCCAGCATCTGCCCCGCGGGCGGCCGCAGGTGCCCGGCTCCCCAGTCTCCGACCGCCTTGGCTTTTCCTGGGGTGCTCTGGGGGGACCGCGGGGCCGGCCGTGTGCGGGGCGGCTCCTCGCAGAGGCCAGACCAGAGACGCGGCTCCGCCCGCCCCCGCAGCCCCCTGCCCCGGCCTCGCCCTGCCCTCGGGGAGCGGCCGTTTGAGCGCGTTGTTTCCTTTGTTTTGAGCCCCGAGAAAGGAGCCTTTGCTTTCACGTGCTTACTGGGAACCCCCAAAACGCTTTCATCTTCCACGGTTCTCTTCAGGCTAAGTTTAAAATGGGCAAATTAGGCCAAAGTACAGATGTTAAAGCAAAACAGACGGCGAGGCCGGGAGTGTCCCACGGGCCCTTTGGGCGAGGAATCCGGCGGTGGCCTCCCGTGGCGCCCCTGCTGGCTCCCCGCTTGTGGCCTGGGGTGCCGGCAGGCGGCCCCAGGGGCCGGGACTCGCTCGTTAGTCCTGGGATCTGCGCGGGCCTGAGTGCGGCTGGCGTCCAGGCCCGCAGCCGT
>PVIJ01023279.1:0-14495 GCA_004024925.1 Scalopus aquaticus | reverse complement strand
ACAAACACATGCAATTTGCAGCAACATGGATGGACCTAGAGGGGATCATGATCAGTGAAATAAGCCAGAAAGAAAGAGAAAAATATCGAATGGTTTCACTTATAACAGGAATATAGGGGAGCCAAATAAGAAAACAACATTCAGCAGGGAAGGAGGGGAAGGGGAGGGCTCAAAAGGGGGGAGGAGGGGAGCACGGAGGGCTATGGTGATGGCTCCACGGGTGAACAGGTGGTGGTAACTTATGGGGAATACATAATAATGTAAAAGATACGAATAACAAAAATAAATATTATAAAGAAAAAAAAATAAAGACGCTAGAAAGGAGGCAGTTTAACATCATAATACTAACTGGGATTTCCCAGTTCTGCCTCAGCCCCAAGGGCGGATTCAATTAACTACATGACCGACCATCACAAGGGGCCATTAAGAAAAATATCTGCTCAAACGCTGCCCCCTGTCAAAAGTGTAGGATTTTGGGGGGCAATGCAGGAGGCCATGCGAGACAGGGATTTTACTTTCAAATGTTTCCCTGTTATGTATGTTGATGATGAATTCGAGGAGCCAAGTTGGGAGCCTCTTTCTTAAAGGTTTTGAAAGAGCTAAAAAGGGCTGTTACAGAGTATGGTCTGACTTCGCCCTATACTATACAATTGGTAGAGGCACTAGCAGGTAAATGGATGACACCTTACGATTGGCATCAGACGGCTAAATCCTGTTTGCCAGCAGGAGCATATCTGCTGTGGAGAGCAGAATATGAAGATGAGGCTAAATTCAAAATGTAAAGCTGTAAAGTTACTTTAGATATGTTGCTAGGCGCCAATGATTGGATTTACAATAGAGATCAGCTTAAATTACCTACTGAGGCCTGACCCAGTGTTCAGAGGCCGCAGTAAATGCCTGGAGAAAGCTGCCAACAGAGGAGAAATTTAAACTGCTGGGTTAAGTAATATAAGGCAGGGTCCAGACGAGCCTTATCAGGAATTTTTGGCAAGACTTACTGATGCCATTGAAAAAACTATCCCTACTATGGAAGCAGCTCAAATCATAATTAAACAATTGGCTTTTGAAAATGCTAACGTTGCCTGTCAGACCTTAATTAGGCCTATCAAAAAATTAGGCAGTCTTAATGGTTTTATAAGAGTTTGCTCTGAAATAACTGCCGCCTATCTTAGGGTATAGCAATAGCATCTGCTTTAAAAGGGCAAACTAGCAGCCAGTGGTTTGCCAATCTAAATAATACTTAAAAAATTCAGAGCGGTGGACAACAAGTTGGTGGCCACAATACTGGAGCCTACTTTTCCTGTGGTCAAATGGGACATTTTAGTAACAGATGTCCTAATAGACAAAATTTTATACAGACTGCCTCTCATCTTGCTGACAGTTTAAACCTTCCGAAAAATATATGCCCGCGATGTAATAAGGGCTTTCACTGGATCAAGGATTGTAGATCTAGGTATCATAAAGACAGAACTTCGCTGCCATTTAATAGACAAAAGATATTTACCAATAGTCCTGATTTACCTAGCATTAAACCAGAGTGTTCAGGAAACTGGGTACAGGGCCCGACCCAGGCCCCTCAAATAATCGGGAATCTCAACAATCCCTTTGTAAATGAGAAGCCATCTCTGACCTCGTCAAGGCAACCCCAGGCAGTGCAGGATCGGACTTGCGTTCCACCTCCTCAGCAATATTAGCCTCTAACCAATCTTATACAACCATAGCTACCGGGGTGTATGGACCCCTCCCTCCTGACACCGTTGGGCTTATTTTGGGCAGGGGTTCTACCTCATTACCCTATTACAAAGTCATGCCAAGTGTGGCTGATTTTGATTATACAGGTGAAATCAAAGTAATGATAGAGTCTCCAACTAAAACTATTCAAATTTATCCAGGACAAAGAATAGCACAATTGATACTTTTGCCTTTACTCTCTCTTGGCAATTCGGCAGCCACCAATAACCCTAGGAGAGAGTCAGCTTCCGGGTCTAGTGATATGGCCTTTTGGGTACACAAGATTAAAGACACCCTGCCTACAAAAATAATCAAATTTCAAGGAAAACCTATAGAGGGACTTTTGGATACAGGAGCAGATGTTACATGTGTAGCTGTCAAGGATTGGCCGGATGATTGGCCTACAAAAGTTACACCATCAACATTAACAGGATTGGGGTCGGCAAACAATGTGGCCAAAAGCTCCCAAATATTAAATTGGAATGACAGGGAGGTCTCAGGAACCTTTCACCCATATGTCATCCCTTCACTGCCTATGACGTTGTGGGGGAGAGATATTTTGTCTCAAATGGGAGTGTTATTATTTAGCCCCAATGATAAAGTTGCTGCACAAATGCTACAAATGCGATTTCATCCTCATCGGGGACTAGGAAAGGACTTAGGGGGAAAGACCACCCCCCTTGAATTTGTTCAAAAAACATCCAAAAAAGGCCTGGGATTTAATTCAAATTTATAATGGGGGCCGTTGCTAAGGTTACAGCTGGCTGAGGAATCAAACAAACCCACATCGACTTAAAAACGTTACGACTTCAGTTTAAAGACAAAGGGGAAATTGGCCTGGGTCATGCTGCTCATGCCTGTAACAATGGTCTGGCATGATGGGCATTCCTAAAAAATCAGGAGGCTCCAAAAGCTGACCCCTGCCGGGCCTCTATTATCTTGGCTGATTGTTAATTTCATGATAAATACTTACTAATAATTACTCACTAGGGTGGTTAAAAAAATAAATATTTTTGCTAAACTTAATGTTGGGTATTCAGCAAAAAGAGAAATTAACCTGGTGTATGTTGACAAAGATAAATTTGCCTCAATGTTTATATCAAAATTTCTCTGATAAAGTTCCTTTGCAGGAAGACCAATCCACTTATATTTTCCCATTGGAGAAAAAATAATTTTCTTTCCCCAAATAAATATCTTAAATAACTTCTTTTTCCTTGATGTAGAAAAAATTCATGTGCTCAATGAAACCTAATCATGCTCTCTCCTTGCTTATTTTAAGACACTCCCCTATTCTCCTTACAGGAATTATTGGACAACTAAAAGTTATCTGTTTATTTTGCTCTTTCAGCTGCAGTGCTGGATACCCAGGATTGACTCCTACTGGGAAGGCTTAAACCCTAAAGTGAACAAAGCTGCATAACTCTTTCGTGATTAATGAAAACTTTTCTTCCTGTTTCCAAAGTCTTAGGTTTGTAGGATGTCAATTGTAACCTGTGATTTCTGCCAGCAACATACCACAATTTTTTTTAATTTAAGATTTTTTTTTCCTGAGCCTATGGAGAAAAAACTGCAATTGTATAACATATTCCACGTGGCATTAACTAAGAGCTCTCTGTGTGTCTATACGTTGTATGTCTCTATGTCTTCTCCTTGTGCCTGTCTTAGCCTCTAGAGGTTGTAATTTGGTCTTAGATGGCACCTATAAACAAACAAAACTCTAAATTACAGTAAAAATTTTGTAGTCTGTCATTTGGTTAATCAAAGGAAATTTTGTGGAATCTCAGTAGAGCTCCTGAGACACTCCACAAAATTTCTCCCTTTCCTCCTGGGAAATGCATTAGATGAATTTGTCCTATTTTGTTTACCTGGTAATATAAAAATTTTAAGGGAAGCATTGTCACTTGCAAAAAGGAAAAACTTATGAAACTTATAAAATCTTTCAGTATTCATTATGTATGTAAATTGTCGATTCTTAATTGTTGTCCTGCAAACATTGTATACTTAAATGGCCTGATATCTGCAAAAATTGTTTCTATCAGGGTAAAATTTTGACATGCACAAAAATGTGAACATTGGTTTCCTGAAACTTACAAAACCTTTCAGTATCCTATATGTATGTAGATTGTCAATTTTTGATTGATTGTTGTCTTGTATACTCACTTGGTCTGACATCTGCAGAAATTGTTTCTAAGAAAGTAAAACTTTGGCATGCACACAAAATGTTAATGTTGGTTTTCTAAAAGCTACAAAACATTTTTATACCCAATATGTATATAAATTGTCAGTTTTAAATTGTTAACCTGCAATATTGTATATATTAATGGTTTGATAACGTAGAAATTGTTTCCAAAAAAATTGTATCAAAAATGTATCAACTAATCCCAACTGATGGAACTTTTCGACAGTAAGAACTTCTCACAAAGGTCTAAATAGACTGTTGGAGATGAACCAGGTTTTTGATAAGTTTTGTTTAATTTTTGCTTTGACTCAGTTTTCTTGTTTTGACTAACCAGGATCCATGGCAGTGTTGCATTTTTCTAAGCATTTTTTTTAACTTGTGTTTGCATTTTCTCTCCCCTTGATACCAACATAGTATTAACAAAAGTAATAGTAATTTTTACTACTCATGGGAGAGTCTATTTTTGCATAATTTCATTAGGAAATTTTGTTGTCTAAAACTTAAGAAATTGGAGACGTGTTTCATCACATAGCTTTGATTGGAATTCTTCCAGGAAGTCAAATCTGAACTGAATCAAGAAGAGGAAAACCTTTTGCTTTGTAGGGTCCCAGAGATCTCCAAAGAAGGTGAGGAAGCTTGCCTCCATTGGCAGTACCGGACAACCTGAAATAGAAAAAAGTCCTGGTAATCTCAAGAAGAGGAACAGCCAGGTGGAGTCTGGTGAGACTGACTTTGTTCCTGAAGCCTGTATGGGCCGGATGTCAAGAGTTAGCTCTGATCCTACATGAACTATTCCAACACGGTCAGATAAGATTGCTGCCCTGTGATCTTGTGCAAAAATAGGTAAAATGGTCTTACAGTAGACTAAGCTTGAAAGCATTTTTGCTGTACTAATGGATAAAATTGGAATCAAGGTGGAGAGAACTTGTTTTCACAACGTTAGACCAATTTTAAGATTTTTTCTTTTGCAATTTTAATATTTGCTGTTGGTCTATGGCTTCAGATACTTTTTTTTCTTTTGTTAAACAAGAAAGGGGGATTCGTGGGTCTGCTAATTCTAAGTGGCCTGACTAACCACCATTTAGTTATCTGCAAGCTCTGCTTTCCTCTCCAAGGTCAAGTACTACCCGATCAATCAGCTTTAGGAGCCCAACCCTACAAGGTGCTTTTCATCTTCTAAGCAGATCACTTAGGGGAAGGGAATGCATCACAAGGTATGACCGGGAACGCCCAGGGGGCTGAGGACCGATGCAGGACAAAGGACGCAGAAGCTGATCTATGGAACGCCTTGCTGATAGGATTGAGTCCTTGGCTGGGGAATTTAAGGCTTGACCTCAAAGAGTCATCAACCAGAGAAGATGATCTTGGAGAGCAGATCCACATGCCCTGATGCTATAGATAATAGGTTACACCTTTCATCTACTTTCGCTCTTCTCCTTTTTTCCTCTCTATGCTTATACTGATGTAATCCCACTGCCCACTTATAATGTATAGAAGACCCACCAAAATTAAATAGAGACTTGCACCAGGACTGTTTCCTGCCTCATCATACGCTGATGCCTCCACTCCTTTTGGGAACCCCAATCTGGCTGTAGCTGGACTCCGGCAAATATGGCATCAACACTGTGATTAAAAATAAAAACTTGGGCCTCCCTGTTGACACAACGGATTAAGCACAGCACTATGAAGCTATTCAGAACCACTGGAACACGAGTTCAATACCCAGCCAGGGAGATTCCCACGTGGCGCAATAGACCTCTCCTGCCTCGCCCGCTGCTCCCCTCAGCAGTGGACTTCAATCAATCTGTCTGCTCTGCTCCCCATTCTGTCTCTGGTGAATCCTCTCACCACCCCACACCTCTGGCCTACACCCCAGCTTGTTATGCATAAATAAATAAATCTTTTAAAAAAATAAAAACTTATGACATTTGTGACAACACAGATGCAGCTGAAGGGATTGTGTGAAGTCAGAATGAGAAAGATAAATACCTGATGGTTTCACTCATATGTGGCATATAGATACCCAAACAGAAGGACAAAGAACATCTTGAAAACTGACCATAGATCTGGGGCAACCAGCAGGGGAGATGGAGTGGGAGGAGTAAAAACAGGAGGGGGAAAGAAAACATTGAACTATGAATGAGGTTCCCAAAGGAGGATCTGGTGGTCTGGGAGGAATAAGGGAGAACAGTGTTAAGGGAGGATTCCTGGGGCTCTGGTGGTGAGTATGGTAAAATAACATGCGAATGTTGAGGTGTAAACCTACACCCCTAAGACTTACACTCTGATATGAATCAATATTAACTCAATAAATATAACAAAAGATATAAATTTTAAAAACACTGGCATTAAGATGAAAACCTAAATCATTATTTAAATTTATGCCCCCCACTTGCTCTATGTCTTTATGTCTAAATTTCTATAGACTTTTAATTGTCTATAATACAAAGAGGAAGAATGATGTAAAATATATATAAAATATAATTTAAATAATTCCTGTTTTGCTTTAAAAATGAGATTATATATTCTGTTGTGTACATATATCTGTACATGTTTATTCAAAATAAAATTATGTACACATATACATACAAAAACTTTAAACATTTATTTTTGTATTCTATGAAAATATGTCTTCCCAATACCTCTTGCATGCAACATTCATCTTAAAATGATATTTCCTGTCCCACATTACCTTGAGAAGAAAAGAAGCTGAGGTTCTGGGAGCATACTTTGTTGTTGTTGTTTGTTTTTTCAAAGATTTATTTATTTATGCAGACAAGCTGGGGTGGAGGCCAGAGGTGTGGGGTGGGGTGGTGAGAGGATTCACCAGAGATAGATTGGGGAGCAGAACAGGTGGGTCTACTGAAGTACACTGCTGAGGGGATGAGTGGGCGAGGCAGGAGAGGTCTGCTGTGCCATGTGGGAATCTCCCTGGCTGAGGATCAAACTCATGCTGCAGTGGCTCTGGATAGCTTCATAGTGCTGCGACTTAACCCCATGAACCCAGTTCAGAAAAATGCCATTAAGTCTCACTGCTACTTTTTTGAATTAGGCACAAATGCAAACATACAGCATGCACTGAAGCTTTGCCTGGCTCCTTCCATTAATCAAAAAGTACATTTTAAATATGTGCAACTTATAGTGTTTTCATATGCTCTAATAAATCCTTAAAAGGAAAAAGTTTTAAGATGCCTGGATCAGAGTACGATCCACAGCACAAGTGACTGAATCAAAGTGAACAACGATGAGAGGTATCGCTTCTGCTTGAGAACAACGGGAAATATCAGATATGAAACAGGAATCACAGAAATAAATGGAAGAAATTTACATTTTATACTCTTGTCTTCTGCAAAAATAGAAGATGAGAGTAGATACATAAATATGGTGGTTGAGCATATATTCCTGGGAGATAACCCCTGGCACAGGCATCACCCTGGGTGAGTTTCAGAAGCAAAATGTAGAGACTGAAGCTGCCTGCGGAGCCCTGCAGAACCCAGCCAGGTCAGAGCAGTTCATCACACAATCTTCTTGGTCCTCAAGGCCTGATATAATTCACTTACATGCAGATTGGCCTGTCAGTAACAGCTTACTGATATTACAGTCAAAGTGAATAGAAGTGAGGAGAGTGATAATTATCTGCACTGGTTTGGTTTTTATGGCATTCATTATTATGCTTACTTGGGACAACTGTACTTAAAAATTCTATGCAGTTAATTTCCAGTTAACTCGGAGAGATGGTGTTTTTGCAGGAAACTAGTGAACCTAATTATATGACCAGGCAGGAATTTAAGATCTATCATTGTCATTCTTTCATCATAAAAGATGATAGAATCCCATGTATAATGGAGATATATAAAGCATGCTAATAATTTAACATTAAATAACCATTCTTTTCCTTATGAAAAAAATGAGGAGTGGTGTTTCCTTTAGAACTAAGAAAGGAGCCCAAGCTTTAACTTTCGCATCAAAATATTTCAAGCAAGAACATGACACTAATTTTTAAAAAATATCTTTCATATCCCATCACTATGAACTCACTTCCCTACAGACATGAATGCTCCATATTCCAAGAAGTAGACATATTACATGAAACAGGAATATTTTGCATTGTTATATAATATGTGATTTAAATTTTGTTTCATGATATTGAAGATTATCTGTGATTCTAAGATCATATTAGGTCAATATATTTATGAAAATGAGTCTTGGTCAAGACTCAAATATGTGATAATCATGTTGGCTTGGACTAAGGGAGGCTTTGTGTACACTAAGCTGAAGAGAAAAGGATGCTAAGGAGGAGAATAAAAACTAGTGTGCCATGGAGCCCTCTGCATGTTAGCATCTTTGTTGTCAGGAAGGTGGTAAATGTAGTGAATACAAAAGTATGACACACTCAAAACTGAAAATCTTTGTTAGTGTACTTCCTCTGTTATAAATTATATGTTTCCTTGGTAATCAGGTGTAGTTTGTTTGCCATAGGAGTAGCAGAACTTGATGCCTTTTTTTACATATTTTATTTATGTATGGATATATATTAGATCATTGTTCTTTGTTTTACAATGTTTGCTTTCTTTTCTCAGGTGTAGTCTCCATAGAATTTCCACCACCAATTCACCTGTACACCATCGCTATAGTTCCTTGTGCTCTTCCTGCCCTTGTTTTGATCCCTCTCCCTCCACCTCCCCTGCAGAATGTCTCTGAATTATAGTTCTCTTTTATTTTTGTTTTGCTGTGTTATGTTTTTTATTATTATTTTTTCCTTAATCCCTTGTTTGTATCCTCTGCATCCCTCCTATAAATGAAACCATCCGATATTTTTCTTTCACCCTCTGGCTTGTTTCGCTGAGCATAATCCCTTCTAGCTCCATCCATGTTGCTGTGAATGGCATTAGTTTTATCTTTTTGTTTGCTGAATAGCATTCCGTTATGTATACATACCACATCTTCTTGAACCAGTCATCTATTTTTGGACATTTAGGTTGTTTCCATTCTTACCTATTATAAATAGTGCTGCATTAAAGGTAGGGGTGCAAGTATTCTTTTGATTTAATGTTTTATGTCCTTTGGGTAAATCCTTAGAGTAGAGGAGTAGAAATGCTGGGTCATGTGGTATCTCCATTTTTAGTAGTCTGAGGAACTTCCATACTGCTTTCCATAGTGGTTGGACCAGTTTATATTCTCACCAGCAGTGTAGGGGAGTTCTTTTCTCACCACATCCTTGTCAGCATTTGTTATTGCTAGGTTTTTTTTAATACATGCCTTACTTACTGGTGTAAAGTGGTATCTCATTTTGATTTGCATTTCTCTGATTATGAGGGATGTTGAACATTTTCTCCTATGCTGTTGGTCATTTGCACTTCCTCTTTGGCGAAGTGTCTTTTAATTTATCCTGCCCATGTTTTAACTGGATTGGTTACATTTTTTGTTCAGTCCTGTGTGTTCTTTGAGTATCTTTGTGATCAGTCCCTTATCAGTTGCTTGGAGTGCAAAAGTTTTCTCCCAATCTGTAGGGTGTCTCTTTGTTTTGGTTAATGTTGATGCTTTTTTAACTACAAAACACAAAAAAAAGTATTTTGTATGATATATGTCATCAAAGAAAAAAAATTGCAAAAATCCATGTTCTTTCATTAAGTGAATAAGAATATTTAAATTTTTCTGATTTAAGATTGGAATAAATTTGGGCAAGTAGGAAAATCACAGAGGGAAAAGCTGTTAAAGATATTACAGATATTTTAATGGAGTTACATAAGCGAATAGAGAAATTGAGGTCCAAGAGGAAATTCCATGATGTAAAATCAAGAGCAAGTTCTTTATAGTTTGATCAATTGAACCAATTTCAGACTATTAGCCCCATTGTCTAAATTTATGGATCTTTCTTCAGCCCTAGTACAATTCCTTTGGCAATTTTCCTTACAATTAATGTTGTCAGAGCTATCTTTATGTCTTTGTCCCTGAGATTGTAGATAAAGGGATTCAGCATGGGTGTAACCCTGGTATACATCAATGAGGTTATTGCACTTGAGTGTGAGCTGTGGGGAGCAGCAGAGCTAAGGGACACTCCTTTAGCTGCGTAATAAAGTAAGGAGACAACTGAGAGGTGAGATGCAGAGGTGGAAAATGCTTTAATCTTGTCCTGAGCTGATGAGATTGTCCATGTAGCAGAAACTATCTTAGAGTAAGAGTAAAGGATACCAAAGAGCAAAGCACCACCCAGCAAGGTAGAATCAAAATATATCACTGTGTTGTTGAGAAGATGTCAGAACAGGTCAGTTTGACCACCTTAGTGAGTTCACCAAAAAAATGTGGGATTTCCAAATTTATACAGAAGGACAGCAATAACAACATTAAACTCTGTATTAAGGAACACAAAACACTAATGATCCAAATTACCAGAACCAACAGCCCACACAGCTGGGGATTCATGATGACCCTTAGTGCAGGGGGTGGCAGCCACAAAGTGGTCATAGGCCATCTCAGTCAGGAGAATGATGTCCAACAATCTAAAGTGTAGAAAAAAGTATACTTGGCTGATGCATCCTTGATAGGTTGTGGTTTTTTCTGTGTCTCATGTTCATCAGCATCTTGGGGATGGTGGTGGAGGTGAAAGAGATGTCAGAAAAGGACAGGTTGGACAGGTTGAGTCTGGCTGATGGCCAGGATGATGTGCTTAGCTTTCCACAGTGGTTGGACCAGTTTGCATTCCCATCCAGTCTTTCCAGTGTAGGAGAGATCCTTTTCTACCACATCCATGAAGACATTTGTTGTTGCTAGTTGTTTTTTTTTTTTAATATGTGCCATACTCCCTGGTGTAAAGTGGTATCTCATTGTGGTTTTGATTTGTGTTTCCCTGATTATGAGGGATGTTGAATATTTTTTCACATGCCTGTTGGCCATATGCATTTCCTCTTTGGAGAAGTGTATTTTAATTTATCCTTCCCATTATCTGACTGGGTTTTTTACTTTGTTTTTGTTGAGTCATGTGAGTTCTTTGTGTATTTTTGTGATCAGTCCCTTATCAGTTGTATGGAGTGCAAAAATTTTCTCACAATCTCATTGTTTTGGTTAATCTCTTCTTTGCTGTACAGAAGCTTTTTAGTTTAGATGCAATCCCAGATGTTTATCTTACCCTACACTTTCTTTGCTTTGGATGACGAGTCTTTAAAGATGCTACTGAGATGTATGTCATGTAGAGTTTTACCTATATTTTTCCAATATATTTTATGGTTTCAGGTCTTATGTTCAGTTCTTTTATCTATTTTGAGTTTATTTTTGGGCATGATGTGAGGTAGTTGTCTAGTTTCATTCTTTTGTTTGTGGTGGTCCAGTTTTCCCAGCACCATATATTGAACAAACTGTCCTTGTTCCATTGCATATTCTTTGATTCTTTGTCAAATATTAATTGTCCATATATGTGTGGCTTTGTCTATTCAGCTCAATTGGTCTGTGTGTCTGTTTTTGTTCCAGTAGCATACTGTTTTAATTATTATGGCTTTGTAGTGTAGTTGGAAGTCTGAAAGTGTGGATAACTCCATTCTCGTTGTTTTAGTTAGGAAAACTTTAGCTATTTGAGGTTTTTTGTGGCTCCATATGAATTTCACCAATGTTTGTTTTATATCTTTGAAGAATGTTCTGGAGATTTTTATGGGGATTGCATCGAATCTGTAAATTGGTTTTGGTAGGATGGCTGTTTTAATGATGTTAATTCTTCCAATCTCTGAGCAGGGGATGTCTTTCCATATCATTGTGTCTTTTTCTATTTCTTTTAACAGTGTCCTATAGTTTTATTTGTATAGGTCCTTCGTCTCTTTTATACATTTATTGCCCGGTATTTGAATTTTTTGGTTTCACTTATAAAAGAGATAGTTTTTTTTTATTTCTTCTTCAGATTGATTGTTTGCATATAGGAAGGCTGCTGATTTGGGTGTGTTGACTTTGTATCCTTCTACTTTACTAAATTGGTTGACTATTTTGATTAGTTTTTATGTGGAGTTTCTAGGATTCTCTATCTATATTATCATATTGTCTGCAAATAGTGATAGTTTAACTTCTTTTTTCCCTATTTGGATTCCTTGTATCTTTTTCTTGTCTTATTGTTCTGGCTAGGACTTCCAGTATTACACTGAATAGAAATGGTGAGAGTGGACAGTTTGCCCAGTTCCTGATCTTAGGGGAAAGCGCTTTCAGCTTTTCACCATTGAGAATGATATTGGCTGTGAGTTTGTCATATATGGCTTTTATTATGTTAAGTCATGTTCCTTCTATCCTTAGAATTTTGATGGTCTTCATCATAAATGGATGTTGAAATTTGTCAAATGCTTTCTCAGCATCTATTGATATTATCATGTATTTTTTTATTTTTCTTTTTGTTGCTGTGGTGAATTGCATTAATTGATTTTTGGATTTGAGCCATCCTTGTGCAACTGGAATAAATCCCACTTGAACATTCGTAATGTATTATATTTTTGATGCATTGTTGGATTCTGTTGGTGAGTATTTGTTTTTAAAAAGATGTATTTATTTTTGCATACAAGTTGGGTTGCAGGCCATAGGTGTTGGGCAGTGAGAAGGTTCACCTGAGACAGAATGGGGAGTAGAACAGGCAGATCGACCAAAATACACTGCTGAGGAAAACAGTGGCGAGGCAGGAGAGGTATGCTGCACCATGTGGTAATCTCCCCGGCCAGGTATGGAACTCACACCAACGGAGCCACTGATAGCTCCATAGCACTGCACTTAACTAATTGCGCTACCAGGGAGGCTCAATGTTGGTGAGCATTTTTTTTTTTTGCATCAGTGTTCATTAGGGACATTGGCCTGTAGTTTTCTTTTTTTGTGTTGTCCTTGTTCGGTTTTGGTGTTAATGTGATGTTGGCTTCATAAAACATATTTGGTAGTATTCCTTCTTTCTCAATTTTTTGAAAGAGTTTGTGTAGGATAGGCACTAGCTCATTTCTGAATGTTTGGTAGAATTCATTTGTGCAGCTGTCTGGTCTGGGCTTTTGTTTGGGGGCAGTCTTTTGATTACTGTTCCAATTTCACTACTTGTAATTGGTCTGTTTAGGTGCTAGATTTCTTCTTTATCTAGCTTTGAATGATTATATCATTCTAGGAATTTGTCCAATTTGGCTGGATTGTTGAAATTGTTTGCATGTAAGTGTTCATAGTAATCTCTGATTATTCTTTTGATTTCTACTGAGTCTGTTGTAATTTCTCCTCTTTATGATATATATATTTGTGTTTTCCTGCATTTTCTTTGTGAGCCTGGCTAGAGGCTTGTCTATTTTGTTTATCCCAGCGATATGGAGTTTCTTGAGCTGATAATTGGTTTATAGAGGAAAGATTTCCATCAAAAAGAGAAAATGATACAATATATGAAATGTGGGATTATTGGTGACTGAGGGATGAAATCAGAATTAGGATGGTGTTTAGCATTAGCAGCCAGGCATGCTCAGCCATGTTCAGCCATGTTCAGGCACATCCACCTCTTAAAATGAGCTGAAATAAAATTGGCCTGCTACAGACCATGAAAGGTTGAAACGCAAGCAATCATTGATTAACACTGCATCATTTGATGAGATATTGGGTTCCATTAACGGGGTCCTTGGGTTTCTTCCAGAAAAGTTTCATCAGAGTTACCCTTTCAGCAACACAAGTTGAGTTTATCCAAGAGATGAAAGACTTTTGCATAGACACAGGCAGCCAATGCTTATTTTAAAAGGACAAGTTTATCAGGAAAAAGAGAAAAGAAAGAGAGACACCTGCATGGTCATTGGTGGGCAGGTGAAATGGATCTTACCCTTGCAGAAATTGTATTAATACAGTGTCCTTTTGGGAAGGGGTTCATCCCTTTGTGGAATTGTTTTTTTTTTTTAAGATTTATTTATTTATGTATACAGCTGGGGTTGAGAACAGAGGTGTGGGGTGGTGAGAGGATTCACCAGAGACAGAGTGGGAAGCAGAACAGGCAGATTGACTGAAGTACACTGCTGAGGGTAGTAGTGGGCGAGGCAGGAGAGGTCTGCTGCGCCATGTGGGAATCTCCCTGGCCGGGGATTAAACTCATGCTGCAGTGGCTCTGGATAGCTTTATAGTGCTGTGCTTAACCTGTTGCACCATAAGGGAGGCCCTCTTTGTGGAATTGTTATCTAATATTAAATTAATTCCTTTACTGTGTGACTAAATTGATAAGTAAGGACCAGTGATTCTCTACAAAAGCCCTCTAACTCCATATCCCACCTCTATTTCCTAATCCAGAATCTTTCTCCAATGTTCTGATACATGCTATAGGAGTTGGCCTTAGGAATTTTCATTTCTATAGCTGACTTAACTCTGTTAGTCATTTCTATCCCTCCTCCAGTTTCTGGTATTCTGACATGTCCATTCTAAATTTTCTACTCTTACCATGTAGGATTGAAACTGATCCAATTATAGCTTAATTAACATTCCATCTGATTTACATGGTATTGGACCAATTGGTATTCAGTTTATCTAACTTGATTTTCATAGTAGACCTCCAATCCTGGACTTCTAATCCTGATTTGTATAGCTGTTTGGAGAGAAAACTGAAGTGCCTTTTCTATTGATT
>PVIJ01023278.1:0-14510 GCA_004024925.1 Scalopus aquaticus | reverse complement strand
TGTTCTTTTCTATTCCATTTTGTGCCCTTTTCCTTCCCTCCCTCCGCCTCCCCCCCCCCGCCCCCCGCTGACTGTCTCTCTCCTATTTGGTTTCCCTGTAGTCCTGTTATAAGTGAAACCATTCGATATTTTTCTCTTTCTTTCTGGCTTATTTCACTGAGTATGATCCCCTCTAATTCCATCCATGTCGCTGCAAATTGCATGTGTTTATCTTCTTTCCATGATGAATAGTATTCCATTGTGTATATTACCACATCTTCTGGATCCAATCATCTATTTTTGGACATCTGGGTTGCTTCCATACCTTTGCTATTGTGAACAGTGCTGCAATGAACATACGGGTGCATTTATCCTTTCGGATTAGTGTTTTTTATCCTTTGGGTAAATTCCCAAAAGTGGGATTGCTGGGTCGTATGGGAGCTCCATGTTTAGCAGTCTGAGGAATCGCCATACAGCTTCCCATAGTGGTTGGACCAGTTCACCTTCCCACCAGCAGTGTAGAAGAGTTCCTTTTTCTCCACATCCTTTCCAGCATTTGTTGTTGCCTGTATTTTTAATGTGTGCCATCCTCACAGGTGTGAAGTGGTATCTCATAGTGGTTTTGATTTGCATTTCCTTGATTATAAGTGATGTTGAGCATTTTTTCAAGTATCTGTTGGCCATTTGCTTTTCTTCTTTGGAGAAGTGCCTTTTGAGCTCTTCTGCCCATTTTTTGATTGGATTATTGGCTTTTTTGTTAACAACTTTTAAGTGTATAATGCAGTATTGCTACCTATAGGCCCTCTATTACACAGAAGATGCTAGAACTTGAGCATTGAATAGTAACTCCTATTTCCCCTCCCCTGACCCCTGGTAACCACTATTCTGCGCTCTACTTTGATGAGTTTGACTATTTTGATTCCTCATATAAGTGAAAGTATGCAACCTTTGTCATCTACGGCTGACTTACTTCACTTAACATAACGTCTTCAAAGTTTATGCATTTGTCATGTATGGCAGGGTTCCCTTCCTTTTTAAGGCTGAATATGTACATAGTAAATATTGCATTGTTATAGTACCATGATAGGTAGTTAGGTAGATAGGTAGGTATGTAGACAGACCACATTTTCTTCACCCACTCATCCACTGATGGACATTAAGGTTGTTCCCACTATTGGCTATTGTGAATAATGCTACAGTGAGCATAGGAAGAAAATTCTGATTTCAATTCTCTTGAATAAATATTAAGAAGTCAAAATGCTGGGTTACATGGTAATTATAGTTTTAATTTTTGGAGGAAACTTCATACTGTTTTCCATAGTACCATTTTACATTCCCACAAAATGTGCCCAGGGTTTCAATTTCTCTACATCCTCACCAACACTACCCTTACCAAAACTGTGAAAAACAATACACCTTAGAATAATCTTAATGACGGAAACTCCCAAACATTTTAGAAGAAAAGAAAGACTTACATAATTGGCAGGAGCAATGGGAAGACTAAAACTATAAATACGACAGTTCTTCCCAAGTCTGGTATATATTGTGTGCATTCTCAATCCCAGTGGGAAATTTTAGAAGGCAAATTTGACAAACTTTTCTGAAAGTATTTAAAATGCTGCTAAAAAAAGAATAGGAACAGGTGTGATTTTTCCTTTTCTCTATTTTATAAAAGCTTTGTATTTAAAAATTGTTTATGATAAAATATTTTAACTTTTTTGAATATTAAAAAATAATGATTATTTTAATAGAATGTTTTATTATTATATATCCTAAGTGTTATTAAACCACTTAAATATAGGCAAATCTACTGTTGAACCAATACTAACAATTTTTTCTACTCACTATCCTTTAAAAAGCATGGATTCACCCAGTGCTAACCTTGAAGCAGGGACTATGCTAAGTTTCTGAAGGTACAGATAAATAAGATACAGCCCCTGTCTTCAAGAGTTCACAATTTTGAGTAAAGACAGAGAAGTGAATATATAATTACAATGTTGTGTTCTCAGAACCAGGTACACACAAAATCCTATGGAAAGGGTAAGTTGAGTTGAGACTTTGCAGCTCAGGAGGTGTGCTGAAGGGAAAGGAACATTTACCTATGTGGTGGCAGTAGTAGGCGAGTGCCACATCACAGGAAGGACTTGGTCCCCTTTCTGCACTTAAACATCAGGCATTTCTAAGGGGGTTCATGGTCCATCAAACTCCTGAGTTCTCAGTAGCTCTAGTCTAGAATCACTGTCTATGGCTTCCCTCCTCAAGTACATCTTCATCAGCACAGGTAAAGTTTGGTACAAAACAATATTTAGAGCAGATCTGCACCTCTGTAATAGAAACAATGATGTAAACTAATATTAACTCAATAAAAAGTATTTTTAAAAAATGACATTTAGAACTTAGAGCATCATTTTTCTCAATTCTTATTTTTGATGAAATCTTGATATAAAATATATTTTTTCTGCATTTTTCTTTTTTATTGTTAGTTATTTCTTTTACATTATGTATTTCCCTTGGGTAAGCTACCACCAATTCACCCCGTGACCTATCACCATAGTCCCCTGTGCCCTTTCCTACCCCATTTTGACCCTTTATCCTCCCCCTCCCTCGCTGAGTGTCTCTCTCTTGTTTGGTTCGCCTATATTTCTGTTGTAAGTGAAACCAGTCAATATTTTTCTCTTTCTTTCTGGCTTATTTTGCTGAGCATGATCCCTTCTAGTTCCATCCATGTTGCTGCAAATTGCATGTATTTATCTTTTTTGAATGCTGTATAGTATTCCATTTGTATATGTACCACATCTTCTTGATCCAGTCATCTATTTTTGGGCATCTGGGTTGTTTCTATACCTCAGCTATTGTGAACAGTGCTGCATTAAACATATGGGTGCATGTATCTTTTTGGATTATTGTTTTTGTGTCCTTTGGGTAGATTCCCAGGAGTGGTATTGCCAGGTTGTATGGAAGTTCCATTTTTGGCATTTTGAGGAATCTCCATACAGCTTTCCATAGAGGTTGGACCGGTTTGCATTCCCACCAGCAGTGTAGGATAGTTCCTTTTTCTTCATATCCTCACCAGCATTTGTTGTTGCCTGTATTTTTAATGTGCAACATTCTCACTGGTGTGAGGTAGTATCTCATTGTGGTTTTGTTTGCATTTCCCTGATTATGAGTGATGTTGAACATTTTTTCATATACCTGTTGGCCATTTGCTTTTCTTCTTTGGAGAGGGGTCTTTTTAACTCTTCTGCCCATTTTTTGACTAGATTGTTGACTTTGTTTTTGTTGAGTTGTGTGAGTTCCTTGTAGATTTTTGTTATCAGTCCTTTATCAGTTGTATTGTGTGCAAAGATCTTCTCCCAATTAGTAGAGTGTCTGTTAGTGTTAATGTCTCTTTTGCTGTACAGAAGCTTTTTATTTTGATGTAATCCCAGCTGTTTATCTTTTCCTTCACTTCCTTCACTTTGGGGAATGTGTCTAAAGATTTTGCTGAGATGTATGCCATGTAGAGTTTTGTCTATATTTTCTTCTATAGATTTTATGGTTTCAGGTCTTACATCCAGGTCTTTTATCCATTTTGAGTTGGTTTTTGTGCATGGTGTGAGGTAGTAGTCTAGCTTCATTTTTTTGCATGTAGCAGTCCAGTTTTCCCAGCACCATTTATTAATAAGCTGACCTTGTTCCACTGCATTTTCTTTGCTCCTTTGTCCATAGATATGTGGCTTTATTTCTGGGTTTTCTATTCAGTTCCATTGGTTTTTGTGTCTGTTTTTGTTCCAGAACCATGCTGTTTTAATTATTACGGCTTTGTAGTATCATTTGAAATCAGGGCATATAATCCCTCTGTTTTCTTTCTTTTTAGTCAGGAGAGCTTTAGCTATGTGAGGTTTTTTGTGGTTCCATATGAATTTCATCAATATTTGTTCTATTTCTTTGAAGAATGTCATTGAGATTTTTGATATAAAATATGTCTTATATAAAACAGAAGTGCTGACTCATTCATCTTTCTCTTGACCATCCAGCATCAGGTTGAAGATGCATAACAGTCACCAAGTGAACAGGACTGTGAAAGTGCCGTAAGGTGTTGAAACACCACAGGCATCAGTTGAAGCAGCACATTCAGGTGGGCACCAAGAAGTCCCTTTCTCGTCTCACCCAGAGGATGAGGCCTTTTGACAGCCCCACAGAACTGCAGTAAGCCCTGACTGTGTGTAAGAGGAGAGATCCAGCCACGACACCTGAAGTCTGTGTGCTCTTGCTCAGCAGAAGGCCAACAAGTGGTGTGGGGAGCAGCTGTTTGCTCTATAGTGTGCAAAGACCACCAGGGTCCAAAGGAAGAAAAGAATGGAAGACAGGAAAAGGAGTGTCACAGGAGTGGAGAAGCTGATGGCAGAGAAAGGTGCTGCCAGCAGAAGTCCACTGCCACACCAGAACCCAGGCTAGAAGGCTTGGCCCACATGGGGGATAGGGGAAAGACTGGCTGAGACCAGCCAAACAGAGCATGAAGGCCTAAATGTAGCCCTCCCTATTCTGATGCAACAGGTCTCTTTATCAGGTAACCTACCTGGTCTCAAACTGGGCCCTATAAGTACTTTTTCTAGGTGTTCTCAGAGCTTCTATGGTAAGTAAAGAGTCTGTCTGCCCTCCTCTACTCCTCCCACCAATTGGATCTAGAAAAATCCACAGCTAATCCTTTTCTGAGATATCAGAATAAGAGAAGTCTTGCTAAATCTTAGCCAGAGTCAGAAGCCCTGTGGAGACTGTTGCCCTCGTTGTTCCTGTGATAGCATTTAATATTCATTTCGCAGAGCATGGCTAGCACTAGCAGTAGACTTATCTTTCTTTTCAGTTTATAGACTCAGTCTGACTGCTTGACAGTACACTCACATGGAAGTTAGTTCAGAAAATATCACGGAGCACTTCCCCTGGTCAAGCAATTCTGCCAGGGATACACAGAATCTACAAGGCACCGTCCTCGCACTAGCATAGCATAAAGAGGAATAAAAAGGCAACAGCGATGCATTTTATGAGTTTCGTATCATGATGGATAGAACAACATGGTTTGAAGGTACCAACAAGGAGTCTCTAACCCTGTTCTATGAGATCAGGGAAAAGCATCCAAGATGATGGGCTCGGTTTGCCCACTGAAGAAACATTATCACTATGTTACCTAGTTTCTGAACAGTACCCTGAGTTCAGTACTATTACCGAATTGCTATTTTATAGATGAACTTAAGTCTCAGAGTGGTTAGGTGAATTATCCAAGATTAAGTCACTATGTACAGATAAAATAGGGACTTGAACCCATATCTGTGTGACTCGGAACTCAAGCTCTCAGTCATTTATCTTAATTTCCTGCTGAGTCCCACCCGGAGCAACACATGCCGCCTCCTCCTCCATAAATCTAATGTGAATTCAGCATGCAGATATTAAGGGTGCGGACTTTAGAATCCCCATTGTTAGTGAAAATGCCATGTTGGGGCAGAAAAGGTAAGAGATGATCTCTATGAGGACAGTGGCTCACAAGACTTGATGCTAAAATGTAGCAAAAGTGCCCCCAGAGCACCCACAGGGCACGTGGATCAGAAAAACAAACAGGTCCCTGCCCTGGGGAAGGTGACATTCATCAATGCCACTCGACCCCAGCTTTAGACCGTATTCACAGTTTTTGCTATGTCTACACACCACCTGCACTATTATTTAGTTAATATTCATCTAGAAATTGGCCGACTTTAAACCATCACTGTGAATGGGGAAAAACAGGCAGATTTAATGATTGCCCTTAAAATGAAAACGTTATTAAAATGTAAACATTTATCTGGGCACTAAGTTCATTTCAAATGCTGCTTGGCCCTACTCTCCCTTTGACTTTGTCTTTCTCCTTCCACTCTGGTCATCATTCAACAGCTTCCAGCCCCAGCTCTCTCTGGGGAACTGCTCTAGACTTTTCTTACTCACCTCTTTATTCTACCTGTCATCCCTTTGTGCAAGGCGAGAGTGTTCAAAGTCCCGTCTACTCAGGGCTTTCAGGGGTAACTCACGAAGTAGTCTGATAAAGTAACTGCTGGAGGGTGTTCATTGAGAAATCACCGTGCATAATCAGAAATTCACAATGAATCTGTGATAGTGCTATAACATTAGACTGACATTTTAGGCACTGAAGCGGGAGCAGCGAGGTGGCTTGGTGGAAGGTCTTTCTCCAAAATCACCCAACATTTACATGCAATCTCCATATAAAAAACCATTTGATTCCAGAATCGTTGTCTACAAATTATACTGGCCTTCCCTTAAAAGCAAGAGGGAATTTTTGTAACAGAAAAGATAATGCTTACAAAACCTTTCCATTGTAAACATTGATTATGTATGAACCCTTACAAGAAAGGGACCCCTGGATGCTGGCACATGGGAGAAGCCATCCCCACACCCCACACCCCGCAATTTATAATAAATGAATGTTGGAGTCAATCTCTTCATTAACCAGATAGAGAAAGGGCTTTATGCTCCAAAAGAGTCACTCATCTCTTTAGCCTCAAAACCCTGAAGACCACACTTCCCGAGCCTCCTCTAACAGGAGAGACCTTTGCTGACGGGCTGAACCCCAGGACAACTTCAGCAGGTAGATGCCACAAAGCTAACAGCCCAGAGCAAACACACGGCAGCGCTGCCCGGAAGCCAGTGGGGGGCTTGGCTGGTGAAAGCCCGTCCTTCAAGCAACTGAGGCAGGAACCCATCAAAGGTGTTAATTTTACATGATGTAGCACAGCAAGTTTATAAATAAATAACAAATGAACATTCCCCATGGTTCCTCTCCTCTGAATTTTTGTGTACCTGCTACAGCCTGGCAACAGCAGGCGTCTCTCAGATGCCAGATTTGGAACTGCTCTTCAGAAAGTGAGGGGAGGGGCATTTCTATCACCAGGACTGATGATATTCAATTATTTGCATTATTCTGACTTAATAAATTTTGGCACCTACATCCTGAGATCCAACCATCTTTAAAAAATAGCACTAATCCATCTACTGTGTTTGGATGCGCTCAATTGAAGATTATCATCATGAGCTGCAAGAACAAAACACAGATGTTAGAATTTCAGAAAAAATGTACTGTGGGGGACCATTAGTAAAAAATACTGTTTAAAATATATAACATATGTAACTATTAAATACATAAAAATCCCATGTACCAAGAGGCAAAACATGATGAAAGTTGTTGAATATTTTAAGTACCTATATTGCTGCATAAAATGGTTCTGTGCGGTAGAATTTTCTATTGCAGGAGATTTATGAAATTTTGTCAAAGTGGTAGATCATGCTGAAGTCAGGGGAAATACTAGCACACTTTAGGTTGCTTTCTATTTTTAATTAAGTTTGAAACTGCATCTTTGCACTTGTGAGTGTGCATATAAATATGTGTAAGTGCAGATGTGATTAACAATAATGCTGATCTATGCAGACATTCAAATTCTCTCACAAAATGACGCCCTCCCACTGCAGAGAAAATTATTTAATTGAGGCTGGGTCTGTGCAGCCATAATGAACTGGATATAGAACGGCAAAATTCGACCAGCATGGTTCACCCTCGCTTATTTTAAGAGCTTAGGCGGCAGGGGTTATATGAGTCCAACCTCATCAAGGCTCCCGGCCACGGTCCTGTCTTGGTTACCCACGTCAATAAACACAGGACTGGCTAGGCTTGAGTAGCTGACTGGAGTCCATCTGATGCTTATCCCAAAGCACAAAGGCTGGGGAAGAGGTTCAAAGCCACCCTTGGGAACGAACTGGGGTCCAAGTTACCCAGGGTCCAAAATACTAGGCAGTATTAACAAAGATGAAGTCAAGGGCAATTCACCAGTTCAGACGCACAGCAAAGAAAGTCGGATGGCAGAAGGCCGAGAAGCAAAAGGCATGCAAGCAGAGGACTCCAGACATAACACAGTCCTTTCTCATCATCAGCTCCCCTCTACCTCTGCCCCTTTCTTCCAGACCAACCCGTCTTCAATGGCCGGTGCACCTGAGCCTGCACCATCAAAGCAGCATTTACTTCTGTATTTGTCTGTCCTGTTCCTGTTGTTTTATATGGGTTTACATTCATCCTAACTAGATTAAAATTCTATTTGGAGATCAGTAACTACATCTCATGGATCTATGTTTTCCCCAGGGCCTAGCACAGCTGTAGGCACTTTCAAAGTTTCAGCAACTGCTTATGGGTTGAGTCGGTATCAAATCATTGTTTGCCCTCCAGCAAGGACTGAGCAAGCCTTTCATCACGTCACGTCTACACCTGCTTCAATTTTCCTATAAAATATATACTCTAAAATACATGAGGGCATTGCTCATTTAATACATACTTTATTTTCTAACTTTCCTTTAATGTAATCATCTATATAGTTTCAACTTATTCTTTCTTATAACTAGATAAAATTCCATTGGGTGGATGTACCACAATTTATTCAGCCATTTTGTTGGCTGCCATTTATTCCAACCTGATAACAAATATTAAAATAAACAAGTTTATCAATGTCATTTTGTACATGTGCTCTTATTTCTTTGTAGATTTCCAGAATAGGGATGCAAAGTTAAAGGTTATTTTGAAAAATTTAAGATACTCCTATAATACCAAATAATTAGCATCATCCTCCCACAATTAAAATATTCTAATGTCTGTTTTGAGAAACTCTTGACAGCACTGAATATTAGCAAACTTTTTAATGTCTACCAAGACAAAAGTGTTGAGCTCAGCACAAAAAAGCAAAATGGTATCTCAGTTTTACTTTGAATTCCTCAGACTACTAATGGAATTAAATCTCTTCGTTGTCCCTTTGCATTTCTTCTTTTAAGAATTGTCTTTCATGTTTTTACCCACTTTTAATATTTAACATGTAGGAATTCTCTGTATGTTAGGGATCTTTTTTTGGATTCATAGGTGATACATATATTGTTCTCCCAGATAATCTTGTATATTTATATCTTGTAATTTCCTTGGGGCAAGGATTTGTTCTTGGAAGTTATTTCCCAATCCCTTCTGACTAGCAGCCCGGTCGCAGCAAATAATACTGTGTTGGTTAAGGAAATTCAATAACTTTATTCAACAGCTTCAACCAACATTAATCGAAAGTGGGCTGGCCGTGTGGTTAGACTGAGCAGGCAGAGGGTAGCATTCGCTGTCTTTGACCATCTGTTGGATCAAGTGAGGCATTTTCACCTTAGCCCAAACTTGACTCCCAGGTCAATGCCAGTTAATACTGTTAACCCCAGCCTCACCTGTGCCTCAGCCTCCAACACAGAGAGGATGTTACAAAATACATTTTGGCCCAAAGTTAGTATGTGAAAGTATAACTATAAAGGATATCGGAGACAAAACAATTGATAAAGGAATTAGAGAAGATTTGGGTATGTGTGAACTCGAGTGTGCAAACACCACCAATGCAGAACACTGCTAAATGCTAACACAATTCTGTGTTAATTCTAACACAAATTCTAGCACCATATGGATGCAGGCCTTGTCCTGGCTGATGCAATATAAAACAGAATATTAAAATGTACCCAAATGAAGACATATTGGACAAAAATATAAATACAGCAAACATCTATACTGTGAGTATCAAGAGGAAATTGATATTAAATAGTGGTAAAGAAAGCTACAAAATCTTCATTCTAGAAAAATGTATAGCTATTTCAGGGATTTGGGGGACCATCCTTATTGAGACTGGGTGTGGGGAGTTTGAATGAGCTGAGGAAGCAAACCAGGGAACTCAGGATGCAGGGGTGGAGTGCATCACGGGAGTTAGAAAAGGAAAAGAAGTGAGGAGGACAGACCAGCATGCTCTGAAGAAAGATTCTGAGGCTTTAGTTGGGGCTTATACATCATCAGAGAGAACTCAAGTTTGAGTCATCTCCATGAAGGCTCAGCTATTTTCACCTCCAGCTGACGGCACAACCAGCAGCTCTGCCACCAGTTCCCCTAGGAGTGGGGCTGTGGGGACCAGTACAGAAAATCAGCACTTCAGTGAAGTAACATTAGGTGCCATTGGCTAACCAGGTTATTCCAAATGGGAGGTCCTTTTAGTTGATAAGCTATATTTTAAAAAAGGTTGAATTATAGAATTCCATAGAACAGAATAAAATATGGCCACTATTTTTAAGAAATGTTTAATGATACAGGGAAAATGTGTGTGTAGTAAAAAGAGCAGGATCTGAACCCATATATAGACTCTGACTTCATTTAAGTAAAGGACACACATGTTTTTTGTGTATGAAAGTGAAGAAAAGAAAATTTTTTTAAATACCACAAAATGTCAGCAGTGCTTATCTCTATGGAACTTGTCAGTTATTTTTATTTTCTTCTTTATACTTCTATTTCACAAATAATTTTAACATAAGCATTTGTTATTTTTTAATCAGCAAAAGCTAGTTTAAATAAATATCCATTTATGATATTATATTTTAATTGAGCCTGAACTAGTATGATTCTCAGTCATGTTTTGCTCTTTATTTTCTCTCGATTAATTAATCTGAAATTGCACTTCTCACCTCACCCCTTCCCTCCAGTTACCATTCCTTCACAATCTTCCTAATTCTCCTGTCTCAGGAGGAATAGCCAAGGTGGCAGGCAGGTGAGACTGGAGTCTGCCCTCCTTGCTCCCAACATTCCTTTACTGCCTACCATGGCAAAGACAAAATGAAAAAGGAGGAAAAGTTATGAAAGTTGCTGTCCACTTCCGGTTTAAACACTGTATATCTGTCTACCCATGAGACACTTTCATATGAGAAAGGACATTTTAGAAGATTTCAAAGTTGATTCTGACAATTTTGGGTTTTGAGAGAGTGCTACAAACTCAAGGATATTTCAAAATGCCTTTTTATGTCTTAATACAGTTTTAAATAAAAAAGTGAAGAAAGGGTTTAAGTAGAGCTATATGGAGGGATTTCATCACATGCTCTGCCGCTATTCTCTGTGTGATTTTGTGGTAGTTAATAATTATTCCTAGATTATGAATGACAGCAAAATTTGTCTTCTTGTAAAACTGAGGCACACTTAATGGTGTTTCTGCTTCTTTGTCACACTTCAACATGACACAGGAGAAAATGGACAGGTTATCGAATGTAGGTGCACCAAAAGAAAAACTGAATTTTTACAGAGAATTATGATTAGAAGTCACTAGTAGGAAGGAAAGGAAGGTGCAATAATATTGCCTTTTACTCCCCTCAACTACAACACAAAAACGCTTAGGAGAAGAACTTTCAGATACAGAAGAATAAATTCAGGTTTCCTGGCCCTTTCTGAAAGGGTCATCAGGACGTGTGTGCATCTGAGCTGCTTGACAGTTAGAATGCGGTGGTGTTTCACTCCAAGGCTCTCACCCATGAGGTCTATGCTATTATGATGAGCTCCCAGTAATCTGTGACACACTTTCTGCCAGTATTTATACATAACAGGAACCTGCCTTACTGCCAAGACTGAATTTCTAGTGGTGAAATTTCTGGCATGATTGGGAGTGTTGATCTCAAATTGTTGAAAATTAGAAATAGATTTTTATTGTTCTTTGCCGATGACTTTTTCCTCTGGTGTGAACTGGATTTGAAGAAGTGAGAGAGAAGAATCAGAGTTGAGTGGGAGTTGGGAGAGCTGGGTCTGATCTTAGTTCTGCCCCTGGACAACTAACTGCTCTTGCACAATTTGGACTTTGGGCTCCTCATCAAGAAATTGGCCGTCAGAACAAGTGATCTTGCTGGCTATGATCTGCCCTGCCTTCTCGTGTCTCCACAGCAAGTGGTGAAAACAAGTAAATTTATGTGTGAGTGTGCATGCCTGTAGATACGTCACCCATAATTTATACATGTGCAGTGAGATTGAATAAAAGGATGGGAAAAGTTGAAAATAGGCATTTATACAATTTTTAAATCTTTTTGAAAGAGAAAAGAATTTTACAAATGTTAAGATTAACAGACATTCACTAAAGATCTGCTTTTGTCAATTTTATGTTTTCCGTCAACTTCTAACACCAAGAACTTTACATTGTAGCTGACAGCACTGATTTGAACAACGGAAAAGACAAATATTTGCTGAATTATCTCATTTCACAGAAAAGACATTACTTGTGGCTTCCAGAGCTGCAAGTATAAACACTGACCTGTGAGCTGACTGGCTTGTGAATAAATTGGCCAAATTTACTTCTAATTATAGACTTAGCTACATCTTTCTTTTACCAAACCTTGGCAAATATAGAATTAGACTTTGATTTAGAGAAACAAAGCCACAAAACGCATTATTGCCTTGCACATAGTTTCTGCTCATAAATATTTACTGCTTAGTTATTTAACAGCAGTGGATCTTTTGGCCTGACTTGTCTTAATATTGCTTAAATATCTACTCTGCCGTGTAGCAGTTCAAATATAAGAGCTATCAAGAACTAAATAACAACACTTCAAAAAGGCAGGGTTGACTGATGGCCAGACGTCAAGCTACATGTGGAAAATGCACGCTAAAACCCTTGACATCCAGCTCTCTCAAGAAAACATGCTTGCTTTTTAACTGACATAATCCACCTCTACTTCAACCACATCCCACCCCTCCCCATCATGATAGCGAATATTTTTAATTCTTCTTCCCTCTAAATTGCTTATGTGTGTCTGTTCAGGCCACCTGACTTCATAGCCCATTCAAATGCAGTTCAAAGACACTCACCTAATCCATTTCTTCTAAACAATGAGCCTAGTATCGCTGTAGAAAAAGAAATATTGAAGAATCTTCTAGAGAGGCTTTGAACACTCCCAGGGAAAGGGCACTTTCAGGGAATGGCTAAGTACTTTGAAAACCCTAAGGAGCTTTGTAGCTAGGGATGACCTTATAACCTCTCGACAGCTTTTTGCAAACAAAATCTTTCAAGCTTCATCTAAAAGACTGGTGAGCAACAATTTGAAGAATGAGGTTTTCCTTTGTGTCAGATTATAGAGCTCAGCAGTGTTAACCTTTTTGTTCTACTCTATTTCTGATCTAAATAAGGAATTATTTATCACCAGAAAACGGTGATATTCAGATCACAAGCCTCCTCAGAGCACTGACTTTGATCCTCAGTTATAAGTAGAGATTTAGGGAGGAGAAGGCCACTTATTTGGACCGAAGTCTGAACTGCACTCTTAGAAGCTGCCTCTTGAGGCAGAGGGCGCCGGGGGTTCTGGTCACTGATGAGGATCCAGTCTGACAATCTTCTTGATCTCCATTTGTTATCGTAATGCATGTTTTCCCAGCACCTTGAAGTTTCATTTTCCCATTTGGACTGAATTTCTTCTCCATGTCAAGAAACAAATGGATTTATTAAAAGTTTAATTCAATGTGAATTTTGGACAAAATTACCAAGGAATTGGTTTGTATTCTTCCATTAATGCTTCTTGGTAGTTTGTCCAGGATGTCGGGCTCCTGGCAAGACATGTGCTACACAGTATTTTGCTCTTCCCCACATGGAATTAGGGTATTGTTGCTAAAACTGAGCCCCAATGGTCTTTAAAATCTAAAATAAGGTAGCTGAGAAAACTGCCCTTTAAAAGCAGTATTTAATCCTCTTTGAATAATGCTTTGGGGGAGACTAGTCCTTGAGTTCTGGAAAAATCATCCAAATAGTACTTCAAGTTTTCAGGTTCTAAAGCCAAGATGCTCTTCTGAAATGGAGAGATTTGAGACTAGTGATGACAAAGAGCTCAATTGCCCTGGATGACAATATAAAATTACCTCAGTATAACAGCGCTGGATCTCTGCAAGTATGTTTCCTTCAGAGAAATGTTCTTTTTCTTAGTCTGGACTAAATCCGCTCTGTGCCTATTCTGGGATTGTAGGTGGGACAGAGAGGGAGGGGCGGGAATGGAGGAGAGGACCAACGCCTGTCAGGATATGTACCTGAGGGCAAGGCTGAAGGAGGAACTGCTTCCAGAGGAGCCTGTGAGACATGAGGAAACATGGAAATGTTTAAGTATCTGTATTAGGAAGTAGAGATACGATATCCTTATAACTTCAGTATTAGTAGACACAGACCTACATTTTATTCTCATAAGTGGATGTAACATAGACTCAGACATTATACACAAAAGGAATAAAATGCTGCCATATTATAAATTTTTTTGCCAAGTTAATGTTTGGCCTGTTTTAGTGGGGGAGAAAGTAAGATAGTTGCAGATTAACATGTTATAGGTTCTTGTTAATCAGATATTTTAATTGATTACATTAGCAGATTTTAAGGTTGTAGAATATCTTTAAAAATCACTTGAGTTGACATTCTCATTTCCTAATGATGATTCTGTATCTTATTTACTTGTAAAGAAACATATACTGTTATTTGTGGTTAAACAGTGCAATGAATAACTCTTTTTTTTTATAACATATATTTTTATTGTTATTTATGTCTTTTACATTTTGCATTCCCCTTGGGTAGCCCACCACCAATTCACCCGTGATCCATCTCCATGGTCCCTTGTGTTCTTTTCTATTCCATTTTGTGCCCTTTCCCTTCCCTCCCTCCGGCTCCTTCCTCCCCCCTCCCCCCCCC
>PVIJ01023277.1:0-14510 GCA_004024925.1 Scalopus aquaticus | reverse complement strand
CTGGATGTAAGACCTGAAACCATAAAATGTATAGAAGAAAATATAGGCAAAACTCTACACGACATACATCTCAGCAAAATCTTGAAAGACACATCCCTCAAAGCAAAGGAAGTGAAAGACAAGATAAACAGATGGGATTATATCAAAATAAAAAGCTTCTGTACAGCAAAAGAGACATTAACCAAAACTAACAGACACCTTACCAACTGGGAAAAGATCTTTGCACACAATACATCTGATAAAGGACTGATAACAAAAATTTACAAGGAACTCACACAACTCAACAACAACAAAAAAGCCAATAACCCAATCAAAAAATGGGCAGAAGAGCTCAAAAGGCACTTCTCCAAAGAAGAAAAGCAAATGGCCAACAGACACATGAAAAAATGCTCAACATCACTTACAATCAAGGAAATGCAAATCAAAACCACTATGAGATACCACCTCACACCTGTGAGGATGGCACACATTAAAAATACAGGCAATAACAAATGCTGGAAAGGATGTGGAGAAAAAGGAACTCTTCTACACTGCTGGTGGGAATGTGAACTGGTCCAACCAGTATGGAAAGCTGTATGGCGATTCCTCAAATTGCTAAACATGGAGCTTCCATACGACCCAGCACTACCACTTTTGGGAATTTACCCAAAGGACACAAAAACACTAATCCGAAAGGATACATGCACCCGTATGTTCATTGCGGCACTGTTCACAATAGCAAAGGCATGGAAGCAACCCAGATGTCCAAAAATAGATGATTGGATCCAGAAGATGTGGTACATATACACAATGGAATACTATTCAGCATGGAAAGAAGATAAACACATGCAATTTGCAGCGACATGGTTGGAATTAGAGGGGATCATACTCAATGAAATAAGCCAGAAAGAAAGTGAAAAATATCGAATGGTTTCACTTATAACAGGACTATAAGGAAACCAAATAGGAGAGAGACAATCAGCGGGGGTGGGGGGAAGGCGGAGGGAGGGAAGGAAAATCGCACAAAATGGAATAGAAAAGAACACAAGGGAACATGGAGATGGATCACGGGTGAATTGGTGGTTGGCTACCCAAGGGGAATACAAAATGTAAAAGACATAAATAACAATAAAAATATATATTAAAAAAATAAAAATACAAAAAAATCATAAAATAAAATCATGGTCATCTATATTTACATGCTTTAGAATGAGATAGTCTTTTAAAACATAAAATGATAGTTGATTTATCATTTGTTTACAATACAATATAAATTTTGGGAGAATAGTTTCACACCACCATATGTGTTCATCTATAGCACGTCCACCACCATAGTTCTAGTGCTATTCACCATTATACAATGAACTATTCTTTCCTTTCTCTTGGTTCATTTTTTTCTATCCTTTGTCTTTTAGAGAATAAAAATCACTATTGTTTTAGTTAAAATGGCACAAGCTTATTATAAAGGATGTATATGTATAGAAAAGGACAAGTGTAAAGGATAAAAGGAATTCAGGTTGATTCACTTACAGATAATTAATCTTAACCTTAGAAGAGCACATTTTAGCTGTCTTTCCATGTGCATCTATAGCTACATGAATGTGATATGGATTTTTGGCTGGCTGGTTAGATAGAGAGAATGAGAGGGGATACTTTTGTACTTTTATGAATCACGTTATACTTAATTATGGGTTTTATAACTTTGACACTCCCTGGGATTTTGTTAATTGTCCTCTGCCAAGGTTTATATACCTCATTGAATGTGTGTTCATTTTTTTTCAGTTTTTCATGGGTTGTGTTTCCACAGGAGCAGAACCCAAGGCCAGGACATGAATGTAAGTAGTTTATTTTGAAGTGACCCTGGGAAGCACTGGTAGGGTAGTGGGAAAGTGATTGAGTAGGGTAGTGACTGGTAGGGTAGTGGAAAAGTGAGGGAAACCAGTTACAGTTATGTTATGGAAGAGGTTGCTTGTATGGGTGTGTAGGGTAAGTGAAAAAATCATCAGGTTTTCCACCCTCCCATCAATGATAGACCTCTGCAGGTCTACACACATGCTTGATGGTGGGCACCTGAAGTGGGGTGTGGGCCTGCGTAAGTGGGCACAGCTGGGCCTGGAGAGACTGAGCATAAAAGGGTGGTGTCACAGAGAATGCAAAAGAAGTGGTAGAGGGAGCAGAGAACAGATTGTAGCGGTAAAGGACCATTTGGGGTGCAGCAGAGACTACAAGAGAATGCCTGAGAGCCAGAGAAAGTGACGATTCACTGGGGGCAGGGAGGCCTGCCAGCCTCCTGGTCCCCTGGCACCTCTAACCTGCCCTGTACCTGGCTGCCTCACTACAAATGACCATTAAAAGCCTAAAAAGCCGCCAAAGGCTCCAGGACTCCTCCTTATACCTGTCTGCACAGCTCCATAGAAAACCTGTTTCCTGAGTCATCCTGCCATGACAGGGTTATAGGAGTTGAATATCATCAGGGAATTCTGGAGACAGCATGGAACATTTTGGAGTGGAGAAATTGGATATCTATCCCACATAACTTGCCAGTCATTGGTTGAGCTTTTATGGGTTGGGACATAAACTCCCTAGCACTTCCTGCTGCCCCACAAGAGGCTAGGTGAGATCTGCTGGTCCAAAAACCCTCAGAGTTGTGGGTGCTTGCAATTGTAAGGCTGAAAAATAAACATGGGAAATGTGAATGCTGAGAGGGTATTGGTGGACCTCCAGCCCCAACAGTATTGGTAGATAACCTTGGGTTTTTTCTTTTTCCTCAATTCAGCCTGAAATCCTGGAAACTTCTATGCTTTCCAGAGTCAGCACTATTGTTCCTTTCTCTATTTTGTCCCTTCCTTTTTATATCTCTGCCCACTCTCCCTCAGTTGGACTATGAAAGAGATGTACCCAGTGTAGGGTAAATGAGAATTATCAGGTTTTTCTGCCCTCTTCTCAATGATGGACCTACATGCATGCCTGATGATGGCGGGCACGTGGAGTAGGGTGTGGAGATGCGTGAGTGGGCACACCTGGGCCAGAGACTGGGCTTACAAGCAGAGGAAGAGCAGCAGCAGCAGAAGCAGCAGAGAACAGAGTGTGGCGCAGAGGACCGTTTGGGGTGCGGCAGAGAGACCACCTGAGACGCCACCAGAGAGCTCAGAGAGAATGAAGTTTGCCAGGGGCTGGGAGGCTCCAGAACTCCCTCTTTTGACCGGTCTGTGCAGCTGCATTAAGAACCTGTGCTCCCAGTGCCATCCTGCCTCAACACCCATGCATTACATCTATTTTTCTTCAGATTTGGGAATATTGGTGAAAATCTTCAGGATTTTGTTGTCTGTCTTCCAGTTTCTAGGGGGTGGTAGAGGTTTTAGGAACTGAGCTTTCCTGTGGATCTAGTGTCTCTGCTGTGTTCTAGGAAATGATGTTCTTCTTCAAACCTCCACAACTTCCACCCCCACTTTTAAATACTATGGTTTAAAAACATATCCACAAATTCTTTGACATCCTCCCTCTAAAAGGCAGAAGCTAATTACCCTTGCCTTGAGAATGAGCTGCACTTGGTGATTGTCTCCTCCTAATGAGTAGAAGACAATGGAAGTGAAGATCTCTATGCTGGTCATAATCCCCAAAGACACAATCCTAAACCCCATCATCGCAAAAGTTGAAATCCCAAAAGATCAAAATCCTTTAAGTCAAAAATCTTGGAAATCACAATCCTGAAAGATTAAATAAAACCTGATTGTTGAAATTCTGAAGCTGAAAAGAAGCATAAACTAAGGCAAAAAATACAGAAAATCTCCTTT
The DNA here is from genome assembly GCA_004024925.1 of Scalopus aquaticus. Lineage (NCBI taxonomy): Eukaryota > Metazoa > Chordata > Mammalia > Eulipotyphla > Talpidae > Scalopus > Scalopus aquaticus. Next base: position 10,737 of record PVIJ01023277.1, on the reverse strand, counting down.
ACTAAATGATTCAACTGTGTAGGGTTTCTGATCCTTTATACATCATGCTGCTTTGTCTTTATAAAACACCTTTCATTACAGAATCAAAACAGTTGGCAAACACAGCAATATTCTGAACCAAAAATACCTGTTGATATAAAGTTTCCTCCAATGTTATAGAACACGAAATAGTGAAATATTCTTGGTTAAAGATTTGACTGTTAAGGAAGATAAGCTTCTTATATTCACCACTAAACCTAACAGAAAAAATTAGCCCCACTTTTTTTTTAATCAACTATATACAATTCACTCCCTGTTGGATCTGAAAACTTTAGTGTTTATCTACACACTTATGTGACTGAAAAAAACATTTGAGATTATGTCATTCAAGATCATCTTTCAGGACCCAAACCACTTGTCTAGGTCATGACAAGCATCCTAACCCTCCCTCTCCCTCTCCCTCTCCTCTCTCTTCCCCCTTGCGCGCCGCTCTCTCTCTCCTCCTCCCTCCCTCCTTCTATTTCTCTTTTCACTCATTCTGATGGAAATCAGCTATCCCAGTGTGAGGACACTAACAGCCTGCTGGAGAGATCCACATGAATATTCTTTGAAAGTCCGAAAAGAACTAAACTGTCATAAATTCACTTTGAAAAGAATCCTCCAGCCCCAGTCAAATCTTTAGATGGCCAGAACCAACCAGCTAAGCTGCCTCCAGATTCTTGACTCATAAAAACTACAAGAATAAGCAAACGGTTATTTTATGCTGTCAAGTTTTGGGGGTAACTTGTTAAGCAACAATAGATAACCTAATACAATTGCATATAGGTTTTTCCATGACTTCGTTTGATTATTTGGGGGAAAATTGGCTTTTATACTACCTTTTAGTCTCCTTTTTAGATGCAGTTTGAATTCTAAGCATGCTAAGAAACAACTTTGACATTAACTTTTTTCTTGAATATGGCATAATATGTCCAACTTTGCTTTTCACCCCTTTCTATTATACGGAAGTCATAGGAGTCTAAGGCATCATTTATCACAGTATTTTTTAAATACAGTACAAGATAAAAGGTAATTTGTTCCTCACCTTTCTCTTTCTCCCTCTTTCCTCCTCTACCACTCCCTCTCTCTCTTTCTCCTGTCCTTTTTTGTATATATGTATTTTAATGAAATACCATTGTTTTATATCTTTGTTAATTTTTTGACAATGTAAGATTTCTCCCCTCAGGTGTGGTCATTATAGATAGAAAGGTGTGGGGAGGTTAATTCATTTAATTCACAGAGGTAATTTGTAGAAGTAAGTTCTAGACAAAGTAAGACCATGAAGCCATCTCCATCAATCTTTTCTGTTTTCCACTTGCTTCTAAAAGTCTGCTGGGATTCTCTGTCTATGGATTCTCAGTCCCCATAGCACTAGCACTGTAATCTCTCCCTCTGGTTTAGGCTCACTGGAATTCATTGTTCTTCTTTTTAGTTCTTCTTATTACTAGGTTCATTCTCAATTTTCTTTTTTTTTTTAAAGATTTATTTATTTATACATACAAGCTGGGGTACAGGCCAGAGGCGTGGGGCGGCGAGAGGGTTCACCAGAGACAGAGTGGGGAGCAGAACAGGCAGATCAGAAACACACTGCTGAGGGGAGCAGTGGGCGAGGCAGGAGAGGTCTGCCGCGCCATGTAGGATTCTTCCCGGCCGGGCGTCGAACTCGCATTGCTGCTGCCGACAGCTCCACAGCGCAGCGCTTAACCGCTGCGCCACCAGGGAGGCCCTCATTCTCAATTTTCTACATTTGAAATCTCTTATGAAATATTTTTCTCCTTTAAATTCATGATGGCATCTAAGTTTTAGAAATATTGCAAGAAGGACATACAACAAAGGGAGAATCTGACTGCCAGGGAAATTATGACTGCATGAACTTAAAGAACTCTCTCAACCCAGAAACTAAATAAAGCAGATATTCCACTTGACACAATTCTTGCAACTCAATTTTTACAATAACTAAAATCACCTAAAAAAACTGTTTTGAAATGTAAGAATCAGAGAATAGGGTCTCAAGCTATATTTAATGATTTGGGGGAAAAAAAAACCCTCTACTAGAAAACCAGTTAAAAATGTGGAACACAAAACTGTATATACTCTCTGTTAAGAATCATGTAAAAATATATGTATATGCGGATAAAGTTTAGAAGAACCAAAGAAATGGACATAGCTATTTCTTTTAGACATTATAGATATACTTTTTGAAACAGTAAAATAGAAATCTTTCTAGAAGAAATATAGCTATGTGTCCTGCGCTGATTTTTGTAAACAAACCAAGCTTCAGCATTTTAAAAAGTAGATTGGACTGGGGTTATGAAGGAGAAAGAAAGAGGCTGTTCGTTTATCCTGGCTGAAGTAGAGCTTCTGAGCTAAGAAGTCACTTGTGTGGGTGGAAAATCCTTCCCTTTCATGTTGGCCCTATTTCACTGTAGTCATCTCTGTCTGTCTTGAAAGAAAAATCTCCGATTAGTTCGTAGTTGATTATTTTGCCTGAATGAGAATAATAATAAAACTTCTAAAAAATGGAAGTGTGGTAGGTTCCAGTTTTAAAATTAGACAAGAGTGCTTGCTTCAGCAGCACATGTACTAAAATTGGACCAGAGCTCTGAGTGTGGAAGTGACCGCCAGGATGCCAGCAAATAAGACTGTGGAGCAGTCTTGTGACTGGAAAAAACAAACCGGCTTATCAGGTCTTTCTATAAAACTCTGATCTGTTACACCCCATTCATTAAATACCTCAATAAATGCCACAGATTGCATTCAGATGTGCACATGGTTAACTTTAAAAATGTGACTGTCTCTAGAAGGAATTACTTTTGGAGAAGGGCCAGTTTCAGGGCAATGCAAAAGTGTTTTTTTTTTTGCTCTGGGAGCTGCTGAACACTGACCAACTATGCTAGGTCTAAGCATCAAGATCAGCAAGGTCTTTATCTTTCTTGGCAAGCAGAGAGGTGGGGTGGAGGTACCATCAGGCCAGAGGTTGTAAATCTCTGCTCAGAGGATCCCAAACCTGACCTTTGTCCCTGAATAAAGGTGACCTTGCAGGAGGACAGGATTTTTTTTAATTTTTTATTTTATGTGATTAGTCTATTTCCTTTCTCCAAATATGGAAATGACCCCAGAGAGGGCTGCAAAATGGAGCAGTCTATGAGTAAAAGGAATATTGTCTATTTTGTTCATTGTTGTATCCCCGGCATGAATGTTCTAGAAAATGGTTTGGTCAATGTGTCCATGTTGGTTTGGGGTGACACAGGGAAAAGGGAAGTCCCCAGTATCTGGATCAAAGAAATTGGAAAATGTTTTCCCAAGATTGCCAAGGCCACCAGTCAGAAATTGTCATGGAGAGAAGTCAAGGATATAGGTGAGAGTCTTGTTAAAAATATGCTATCCTAGGACAGAGGTATAGCTTAGAAAAATGTGGCGCGCGCACACACACACACACACACACACAGGAGTAATGCTCAGCTGTATAAAAAAAGAAAACATGAACTCTTGCCATTTGACAGCATGAATGGGCCTGGGAGTGAAGGAGAAAGGCAAATGTTGTATGGTTTCACTTATATGTGAAATTATAAAGACACAGAACAAAGGGTCAGATAAAGCCAAACCAATAATAAACCCTAGAAAACTAACTCTGGAATTGAAGCTCCAAGAGTAGAAGGGGGGAAAGCAAAGTGGAGAGGGGTACAAACGGACTATGGTGGAGGACTATGGTGGTTCCTTGATAGTAGGTGTGGTATGAGGACATGTGCCTGAGGATGTATGGTCCTATGTCTCTAAATCACACTCAATGTTGTAAACCAATACTACCTCAATTTAAAAAATATTGAACAGGTTCTGATTCAGAAGGTTAGAGGTGGAACTTGAGATTCTGCATTGCTAACAAGTCCCGGATGCTGCTGCTGCACACTTTGAGTAGCAAGGTTCTAAATGCAGATATGTTTTCAACAACAGTGTAAACCTCCTCTAAGGTGGAGCCCAGCCATGCTGTTATGAATGGGATATGAGAGTTCACACCTGGGACAGCCAGGAGAGGTCCGAAATGGCAAGCTCAGGTAGTGACAGGTACACTGTTCGACTTCAGCATTGCTTCCTGTTATTAATGTCAAGCTTGGCATCTTGGGAAAGGTGAGATCTTTTATCTTTGTATAAAAATTCTGTAGCCCAGTTTCTTATATATCACTTCATCTTTTTGACCTGAAAGGGACAAAATATCTGTGTTGGAAAATGAAGGTGACTTTCCAACCTCTATGGAAAGCTGTATGGTGATTCTCAAACAACTAAAAATGGAGCTTCCATATGATCCAGCAATTCCACTCCTAGGAATATACCCAAAGGGCACAAAAACAGTAATCCAAAAGGGCACATGCACACCTATGTTTATTGCAGCACTATTTACAATAATTAAGATATGGAAACAACCCAAATGCCCCAAAATGGATGACTGGATCAAGAAGATGTACACAATGGAATACTATTCAGCAATCAAAAATGATAAACTAATGACATTCACAGCAACATGGATGGAGCTAGAAGGGATCATGCTCAGCGAAATAAGCCAGAAGGAAAAAGAAAAATATCGAATGATTTCACTTATAGGAGGAATACAGTGGAGCCAAATAAGAGATCAGAAAGAGAAAATAATACACAAAACAAAAACAAAAACTAGTAGGCAACCATAAATAAAAGACATTCTACAGGGGAGGGGGAGGAAACAGAACCAAAACAGGGGACAAAAGAGCACAAGGGACTATGGTGATGGTTCACAGGTGAATTGATGGTGGGAAACCCACAGGGAATACACAATAATGTAAAGGAAATAGATTAAAAAATATATTTAAAAAAAAGAAAATGAAGGTGTCAAAACTTCTGGGACTTGCCTAAAATATAAATCCACATCCCTTCTCATGTTCCTCTTTTCTTTATTACAAGTATCAATATATGCATGTTACTATTCACATCTTTCTCAGCTGTTATGCCAAACTTTATGACCTTCATCACATTAGCGCTAGATACTTTGTTTCTTATCTCAAGTGTCTGCCCCTTTATGTCTGCCAGCATATAGTTTACTCCTAAAATTCTCTAGTGATTCCACCCTAGGAATCAGACCTTTGCTAGCTGCAGGCCAACCTTCATCTCCGCAACCATGTGCTGCAGAAGACTGTTTGCTTTTCCATGTCAACTTTAGGAATTTGAAGAATTAACATAGGAGGTAGTTTTATTTTAATTATATTTAAATTTTTTTCCTATATGTTCAAAAATAAACATTAACTGCTTTTATTTATAATTTAAAAATATATCCTTGGCTTATTTTCATAAACTATTATGCATTTATTATTTTATCTAAATGTTTTTCAAACACATTTTTTTTATGTTTTTAAACTTAAGAACTTTTTAAAGTTAAGAACTTTGCAAAGAAAAAGTGAACTTTGTAATTTGACCACCCATGGTAAAATTGGGATGTCTGATTTATTAAAGACAAATTTGTAAGATTGTCATTTTGGAGAATTGTGTGTACTGTGCTTCTTTAGTAAAACACTGAATATTAGGTATAATCCTCAGAAAACTTGCAAATGAAATTAAACAGTCAAATTATTCTACTTTCATTTTTGTGTTTTGTTGTAAGTAGTAGAATGAATCACAGCAGAGGGATGGATGGATTTCACTTGGTGAAAATACAGGTGACCGTCTGATGAGGAACGTTGGCTTTGGCAGAGTTGAGACTGGATTTGTGTCCTCACTTACATCTTCTCATGTCTCTTAAGCCATATTGTCACCAATTGTGGCCACATCTTTCTCACCTTCAAAATGAGGATAATAGTAGTCTCATGAGATTAATCATAAAATTGCTGTGAGGGCTATGTAATATAACTCGCAAATCCAGAGTGGAGGAAATGGCAAAAAGAGGTTCTTCAATAAATAAATTGAAAGGTAAAAAGAAAGATTTTCTCTGGGGGATAAAATGAAGGTAGAGAGAGACATCTCCAGAGTGTAAGCATGAGAGAGAGAGAGAGAAAGAGAGAAGGCCAGGGAGCAGGAGGGGAACTGCATAGATGTTTGGCAATGAAAATATTAGCTATTATTATTAGGTTCTTTCCAAACTAAACTATATAAATTTACCCAGGTGAATGTTTATTACATCTTATTAAGTATATTTTGAGGTCCTATTGCAACTCAGCTAACATTATATCCTATGAGACAGTTCAGGAGTTACAGAGAAGGATAATGACACAGATCTCACCTTGTGCCTGACTTTGATGATCATTAGATGTGACATCTTGGACAAATTCTCCACTTCTCTGTCTCAGCTGAAAAGTTTGGATGGAAATAATGATACCTGCCTCATAATGCTATTCCAACAATTCATTATACAGTAAGTGTAAAGTGCATGGCACTATATTACCATAAGTAAAGATGCACTAAATAATGCTTACTGTCACTGTCACCATGATAGTACATGTTTTCCCTACTTTCAATAAACTTATGATCCAGTAGAGGCAGTAAGACCATAGAGGACTATACCCCGGACTCAACGTGTGGGATGTTGCAAGTGCTATAAAAGTGCTGTGGAGCCCAGGGGAGAGAGAGGACAAAGCATGAGAAACAACGGATGTTCCTCAACAAGGAAGGCCCTGACTGGAAGCACTGCCCTGGACTCAAAGGTTGTAATCTTTCCCACTGGTTTCACACACTGTCACTCTCAGAGGAGGGGTTGAGACAGAGGGGATGCCCCATTAGAAGAATTGTGTCTGGACTATGGACAATCATGCAGGATTTCCCCTCAGGCTGTAGGAGCTGAAATCTCTGGGATCTGAGTTCTCTCTTCAAAGATTCTCAGGGGGAGCTTTGTGTGCTCAATTTGAGACCCTCCCAGCCACCACCCTCCCTGTGCTGGGCAGGTTGGGCTGGGGTCTGACATCATTAGTGCTCCCCTCACAGGACTTTCACATTACAGCCACACAGTCATCATTTTTTTTGGAAGCCATGAGGTAAAGGCAGCTAGTCACTGAGAAACTACAAACATCTGGAAAAGAACCAATGGCCCCTGTGCAGAGTGGCCCAGGGCCTGGGTGGAAAGGGGCTCGAAAGCGCATAGGAAATTCTCTGAAGTGCTCTTCCATTTTGCCCCCACCCCTACCTCCCGATTTTTTTATTGCATAGATTAGAATTTTAATCACATGTAATAATATATTTAAAAGCACTCAAAGTATAAGTTTTTGTTCTCAAAAGTGTTTAGTGTTGAACACCTCAATCTCACCCTCAGGTAGCTACCGTGTTCAGTGCACCAGGGTGGGGAGCCTAGTCCTTGTGAGGTGAGTGGGAGGAGCCCCGGACTTGAACAAAAAGATTGGACTTAGCCCTGGCTCCTTTACTAATGCAGTCGTGTCGGACAGCTTGTGTAACCGCAATGGCCTGCAATTCCTCAGCCATAAAATGGGTTTTGTAAGACCTGCCCTGCCTATCTCACGGGAGTATCGAGAGGACTGAGTTGATGTGTGTAAAACATGAATTGCTATATCAACGATTTTGCTTTCTTTGCCCTTGACTGTGGATATGTTTAGAGTGTCCTGAAATGAGCGAATCACTCAAGCAAATGTTCTATTAGCCTTGACTGGGAGACTTGTTTCTGTAAAGGTCATTTACATTTGATATGTTTTAAACATTTTCTTCATTTATTTCTTCCCTCAGGGAAATCTTTGTTCTCTGCATGATAGAATTCTTACTAATCCTTTTATAACTCAGCATAAATACTGTAATTACTTTAAAGCCACTGGTAAGGAAAGTTTCTGCAAGATTCCATCATTTGCTATAAGGAGGTAGAAAGATGACCTTGCCTGAAATGCAGGATGTAATTATATCAGATCCTAAAAAAACTGTTCTTTGAATAGCCCATACCACTCTGTTGCCAGTTTCTTTAAAGGAAAAACAAAACAGACCTGCAAGCTCTAGCAAGAAAAATGCCACAAGAATAGAAATGTCAATCTGTAAAGATCGCAAGGCACTTTCAAAATGATAAATAATTAATTTTCACAGCATCCTTGATATGATTAATCTTATCTTAGAGACTAGGCAAAGGAGGCCAGCAGAAGTTAAGGGATCTGCGCAAGGTTATAAGTGACCAAGTCTGGAATAGAATTCAGCTTAGAACTGAACACTTTCTCTAACAAAAGTGGTCTCAGTTTAGTCTAATTAGTGAGCCTAAACTGTGTCCTAGGTGCTATGGGGTCTTATCATCCTGGAACTCATGATCTGGGAACAAGAGTGCATGCATGCATACACACACAGACACACCACACACCCCTAATATAAAATAAATAGCAATGAGCACTGTAATTAATATCAAAATGTTGTAAAAGCAGATGAAAGGAGAGATTATTCATGATTCAGGCATAGAGGAAGTCTGGAAATGTTTATGTGGAGGAGATGGGATTTGAGCTGAGACTTAGCGGATGGGTTGGACATTGATAGGCAAACCTGGGAGGGGAAAGCAAAGGGTATCACTCAGGCAGACTGTTCTGATTTGAGTTAATAACCAAGGATTGCCAAGACTAGGAGACATTTCTGTGAAGCAGCAAATAGAACTGGGGTGTGTGCAGAGAAGAGATCAGATTTCCAAGGATCTTAATTCTGAGAATTGAAGAGGCTGAGTTTTGTTAGTCACAATAAACCATTCGTGACTTTTGGGTAAGGAAGATCTCAGATATTTGTTCTAACCAGAGGGTTAAAATGGCACCAAGATGTAAGATAAATCAGGAAAAAGAGCAAGTAGGAAACCAATCATTCATTAATTCCTTCAATCATTTAACAAATACTGTGGGATACTTTATTATTATTATGTACCATTTGCAATGCTGGGCACTGGGGATGTAAATATAAAAAAGATATAATCCTTGTTGCAGTAGTCCAGTTCTTACAAAACAGAACAGGAAGTGCTGGGAGTGGTAGCAATAGGGTGCTTTGAAGGCATAGACTAGGGGCATCTAAATGAAGGGAGACTACCTGAGATTTTATTCCAGCTAAAAATGAACAGGGATTGGTCGGGTGAATGAGGCATGGAAGCATATAGCGGGTAGAGGCAGAATTATATTAGACTAGTAAATACTATTAAAATCAGTCTGTTAAGAGATAGTAAGGGCTTAGCCGAGGTCACTGGCAGATAGTAAGACTAAAGAGGACTTTATTATTTGGTAACAGAGTTCAGACTAAGGCACAAAATGAGATGAAAAGTCAAGGTGAGGTCAAAGGCTAAATTATGTCTGGATACTCAAGGATTCTGGGATTTTGAGAGCAGATGATTTGACGCTTTGAGTGTAGTGGTAGACTAGGTTCCGTGAGGGGTGGGATTTGTTCTGAGGGATTTCTGGGTAAGTACAACAGGGAAAATGGAGAGAGACAAGGTTGACTTCCATAGCCCTGAGGAAAGAGAGCTGCATGGTTGAAAGCTTGTTTTATCCTGTGGTTGGCAGTATTACAGTGTGATTAATGGAAGATTTTAGAAGACTAGATAAAGTAAGAAGAAAGAGACACTGATATTTGAACATAGAAGCAACCTAATAAAAATAATAGAATGCAAGGTAATTTAGCTTAGTGCAGATATTTGTGGTGGTTTAGAAATGGAGAGCATCTAGTCACCCTGAAAATCTTTTTCTGATGTTATGACCCTATCTTTATAGGAGATGACCATGAAATAAACAGTGTTTTTTCTATTATCTAGATAGAGCCCTAGAGTATTAGTCATTACTGACTAAACTATACCAAAGAGTTACTGGAAGTGATAAACTTCTAGAAAATTTTCCTTTGGGGTAGGGTACTGAACAGGTTTGTGGGGCTCAAGTTTTTCAATTTTAGTGAGTAAAGCCTCAGTGACTTCACTCAATGAGTAAAATGTAGCTCAGCAAATTTTCCTGTGATGAGTTTGTGTATATCTGATGGATTATATTATGCAGAGGTCAACAGTGTGGTAATTTTAAATCTAACTCATTATAGCAAGACTTGATAGTGAAACAAGGAAAGATCAAAGTTAAATGAAAGAGAAAAGCAATAAGTGAAAGAAAGTCTAGAGGGAGAGTTTAAAAATAGAGTAACTGTACAAGAGTTCCTTTTTCTCCACATCCTTTCCAGGATTTGTTGTTGCCTGTATTTTTAATGTGTGCCATCCTCACAGGTGTGAGGTGGTATCTCATAGTGGTTTTGATTTGCATTTCCTTGATTATAAGTGATGTTGAGCATTTTTTCATGTGTCTGTTGGCCATTTGCTTTTCTTCTTTGGTGAAGTGCTTTTTGAGCTTTTCTGCCCATTTTTTGACTGGGTTGTTGGCTTTGTTTTTGTTGAGTTGTGTGAGTTCCTTGTAAATGTTTGTTATCAGTCCTTTATCAGATGTATTGTGTGCAAAGATCTTTTCCCAGTTGGTAGGGTGTCTGTTAGTTTTGGTTAATGTCTCTTTTGCTGTACAGAAGCTTTTTATTTTGATGTAATCCCATCTGTTTATATTGTCTTTCACTTCCTTTGCTTTGAGAGATGAGCCTTTCAAGATTTTGCTGAGATGTATGTCGTGTAGAGTTTTGCCTATATTTTCTTCTATACATTTTATGGTTTCAGGTCTTACATCCAGGTCTTTTATCCATTTTGAGTTGACTTTTGTGCAGGGTGTGAGGTAGTAGTCTAGCTTCATTTTTTTGCATGTGGCTGTCCAGTTTTCCCAGCACCATTTATTGAATAGA
>PVIJ01023276.1:0-14511 GCA_004024925.1 Scalopus aquaticus | reverse complement strand
TACAGGCAACAACAAATGCTGGAAAGGATGTGGAGAAAAAGGAACTCTTCTACACTGCTGGTGGGAATGTGAACTGGTCCAACCACTATGGAAAGCTGTATGGCGATTCCTCAAACTGCTAAACATGGAGCTTCCATATGACCCAGCAATACCACTTTTGGGAATTTACCCAAAAGACACAAAAACACTAATCCGAAAGGGTTGCATGATTATTTTTTACGTGAGTTTTGTGAGTTCTTTGTAGGTATTCGATATAACCTCTTTATCAGATGTATGGGGTGCAAATGTTTTTTCCTATTCAGTAGGATATGTCTTCGTTTTGATTACTATCTCTTTTGCTAGACAGAAGCTTTTTAGTTTGATATAATCCCGGCTGTTTATATTCTCTTTTGTTTTCCTTGCATCTGGTGATGAGTCCTCGAAGATGTTTCTGAGATGTATGTCATTAAGTGTTTTACCTATGTTTTTGTGTACGTATTTTATGGTTTCAGGTCTTACATTCAAGTCTTTTATCCATTTTGCGTTGATTGTTTTGTGTATAGTGTGAGGTAGTAGTCTAGTTTCATTCTTTTTATGTGGCAGTCCACTTTTCCCAACACCATTTATTGAAGAGATTTTCCTTCCAGTGCATATTCTTTGCTGCTTTGTCATAAATTAGTTGACCTTATATGTAGGGTTTTTTCCTGGACCTTTGATTCTATTCCATCAGTCTCTGTGTGCGTTTTTGTTCCAGTACCATGCTCTTTTTATTATTATGGCTTTTCAGTATAGTGAGTCTGGAAGTGTAATACCCACATTTTTTCCCTTTTTAGTCAGGACAGCTTTGGAAATTTGGGGTCATTTATGATTCCATGCAAATTTCAGAATATTTGTCTTATAGATTTCATTGTAAACATTACTTACTTTGTTAAATTTATTACTTGGTACTTGATTCTTTTTCATGCAATGTCAATAGGATCATTTCCTTATTTTCTTTCTCTTCTACTTTGTTATTTCCTTATATGAATGCAACCAACTTTTGTATATTGATTTTGTAGTCCGTGACTTTACTGTAGTTATTTATTATTTCTAATAGCTTTTTAGTGGAAACTCTATGTTTTCTGTGTATATTATCATGTATGCTCTAAATAGTAATAATTTTATTTATTTTAATTTTTTTAAAGATTTATTTATTTATGCATACAAGCTGGGGTACAGGCCAGAAGCGTGGGGCGGCAAGAGCGTTCACCAGAGATAGAGCAGGTAGCAGAACAGGCAGATCGCCAGAAATAAACTGCTGAGGGGAGCAGTGGGCGAGGCTGGAGAGTTCTGCCGTGCCATGTGAGAATCTCCCCCGCTGGACATCAAACTTGCGTCGCCGCTGCTGACAGCTCCACAGCGCAGCACTTAACCGCTGCGCCACCAGGGAGACTCCAAATAGTAATAATTTTACATCTTATTTCCCAATTTAATTCCCGTTTCTTTCTTTCTCTCATCTAGTTGCTTTAGCTAGGATTTTTAGTACTATTTTCTTTTCTTTTTTCTTTAAAGATTTATTTTTTATTTATGCATACAAGCTGGGGTACAGGCCAGAGGCGTGGGGCGGCGAGAGGGTTCACAAGAGACAGAGCAGGTAGCAGAACAGGCAGATCAGAAATACACTGCTGAGGAGAGCAGCGGGCAAGGCAGGAGAGGTCTTCCGCGCCATGTGGGATTCTCCCTTGCTGGGCATCGAACTCGTGTCGCCGCTGCCGACAGCTCCACAGCGCAGCATCCAACCGCTGCGCCACCGGGGAGGCCCCTCTAGTACTATTTTCAATAGTAGTCCAGAGAGTGCATATCCTTATCTTTTACCTGATCTTAGAGAAAAAGCTTTTGGGTTTTCACCATTGAGTGTAATATTAGACATGTGTTTGTTATATATATGAGATTTTATGTCAAATATGTTCTTTATATTCCCCTTTTACTGAGAGTTTATATGATAAATAGATCTTGGGTCTTGTCAAATGTTTCTCTGCATTTATTTACATCATCACTTTTTAATGTGTTTACCTTTTATTTTGTTAATTTGATGAATCATATTAATGGATTTGTGTATATCGGACCACCTATGCATCTTTGGAATAGATCACACTTGCTCATAATGTATGATCCTTAAGTTGTGTTGTTGAATTTGTTTTCCTATTATTTTATTGAATGTTTTTCCTCTATATTCATGTGGGATTTTGTTCTGTAATTGTTGTTTTGCGATATATTTTCAGGGTTTTTTTTTTTCAGGGTAATGTTGGCCTCATTTGTATTTGGAAGCATCCTCTGTCCTTTAAACTTTTGAAAATGTTTGAACAACGAATGTTGGTGAGAATGTGGAGAAAAAGGAACTCTCCTACATTGCTGGTGGGAATGTAAACTGGTACAACCACTATGGAAAGTTGTATGGCAGTTCCTCAAACTACTAAAAATGGAGCTTCCATGTGACCCAGTAATACCACTACTGGGAATCTACCCAAAGGCCACAAAAACATTAATCCAAAAGGATACTTGCACCAGTATGTTTATTGCATCACTGTTTACAATAGTTAAGATATGGAAACAACCCAGATGCCCAAAAATAGATGACTGGATCAAGAAGATGTAGTACATATACACAATGGAATACTATTCAGCAATCAAAAAAGATAAACACATGCAATTCACAGCAACATGGATGGATCATGCTCAGTGAAATAAACCAGAAAGAAAGAGAAAAATATTGAATGGTTTCACTTATAGCAGGAATATAGGGGAACCAAATAAGAGAGAGACATTCAGCTAGAGAAGGATAAGGGCTCAAAATGCGGGAGAAAAGTGCACAAGGGACTATGGCGATGGTTCACGGGAGAATTGGTGGTGGGTAACCTACAGGAAATACACAATAATGTAAAAGATATACATAATAAAAAATGAAATTTAAAAAACTTTTGAAAATGTTTGAGAAATAAAAGTATTACTGTGGGTTTTCACCATTAAGTGTAATATTAGACATGATAGCTATTGTCTTCATTTTCATTTGCCTCTAGGTATTTTTAAATCCACCTTTATTTCATCATTATCCCAATACTTGTTCAGTGCCATGTTTTTCAGTTTTCACATATTTAAGATTTTTGCCACTTTCTTGTGTGACTGACTTCAAATTTGATATCTGTATGATTACCAAAGTTACCTGACATGATATCACTCTTCATAAATGTATGGTCCTTGTTTTGTGATCTAACTTATATTCTATGCTGGAGAATGTTGCATGTTCTCTTGAGATGACTGTGTGCTCACCTTTGGGGGGTTGGGATGCCTTGTAAATGTGTTATTAACACATATAGTCTAATTCTTCCTTTAAAGGCAGTGTTTTCTTATTGATTTGATGTCTGGTTGATCTAACCATTTATGATGTCCCCTACTAATATTGTGTTGTTTTAAATGTCTCTTTTTATATCTGTTAATAATTGCTTTACTTGTGTTTCCTCCTTTATTTGATTATACATTTTGCTGATTAAAGTATTTTCAGTACTCTTTACAATAGGTAAGATATGGCAACAATCCAAATGCCCCCAAATTGATGACTGGATCAAGAAGATGTGATATATATACACAATGGAATATTACTCAGCAATCAAAAAAGATGAACTCATGTCATTCACAGAAACATGGATGGAACTGGAAGGGATTATGCTCAGTGAAATAAGACAGAAAGAAAAAGAAAAATATTGGATGGTTTCATGTATAGGAGGAATTTAGGGGAGCCAAATAGAGGATTAGGGAAAAAGTAATTATAATAAATTAAAAAACAAAACTAACAGGGAACTATATATCAGAGACATTCTGCAGGGGAAGGGGAGGGAGAGGGATCAAAACAGGAGAGGGAAGAGCACAAGGGACTATGGGGATGTTGCAAGTGTGAATTGGTGGTGAGAATTTTACAGGGACTATATCTGAGAGGAGAAAGCATACATTGTACAAAAGGAAGAATGTTGTAAATATATACACATATATATAAAATAAGAAATAAAAAGCATATTACACTTTACATAATGTTGCATGTCACTCTTATTGGAAATAATGAATGAGAGAGACTATACAAAACGTAATAGCTGAGAATTTCCTGAATTCTAAGAAAGGTCTAAGCACAGATGTCCAGGAAGTTGACAGAACAACCAAATTTATAATTAAAAAATCATACAACAAAACAAAATATTGCTGAGTTATTAAAAGTCAATGATAAATAAAAAAGTATTAAAGTCTTTTGGGAGGAAAAAAATCATACATCTTATAAAGTAACCCTAATTAGGATAGCATAAGATTTCTTAGCAGAAATTTTACAGGCTAGAAAAGAGAATGACACATACACAGTTCTGCAAAATAAAAATCATCAGTCAAGAATATTTTACTATGGAAAGTTATCATTCAAAGATCATGGATAAAAACTGTCTTTGGTAAACAATAGTTAATGTAGTTTACCGACAAGAAACCTGTACTACAAGAAACACTGTAAGAAGTTCTACATGAAAAGGAAAAATAAAAACACAAAACCTCAAACAAGTAGTATAGCAGAATCAAAAACATAATCAATGATAATATGAGAAATAATAAAATAAAGGACAAAATCTGGTTAACCAAATGACAATGAGTTGATTCCAACACAATGAAGAACATTATTGAAACAGAAAGTTTTATACAATCCTTATGTTAACCATAAAGCAACATTTAGAGTAAAGGCAAGAAGAAAAATAAATGAAAAACAAATAATAGAATCACCAGAAAAAATCATCTAAATGAAAAATAATGTAAAAGCACACAGAAAAAGAAATGAAAGAGATTTTAAAAAATCCAAACTACAAAAGATATAATGGCAGGAATTAAGCACCATACATCAATAATCAACCTAAATGTGAATGTTTGAAAACATAGGCAAAACACTTCATGACATAAATTTCAATGATGTGTTTAAGGATTCATTTCCAACAGCAAGGAAAACAAATAAGAACATAACAGCTGGGGCTACAATAAACTAAAATGTTTCTGCACAGTGAAGGAAACAGAAACTGAAACAAAGACACCTTACTGAGTGGGTAAAAAAGCAAGATTCATCTACATTTTGCATAGAAGAGACTCTCATCAGATTTAAAAGTAAACGTGGGTCCATAGTAAAAGGTTGGAGGAAAGTATTTCAAGACAATTACAGGCAAAAGTCAGGGATGGCTATTCACATTTCTAACAATTTAGAACTTTAGTTCAAATAGGTAATAAGAGATTATCTTTAGTATGCAGGAACGCAACCAATTTTGTGTACTGATTTTATACCTTGCCTCTTTGCTAAACTGATTCTTTCAATTATATTTTCTGTGGAGTTGTAAGGGTCCTCCATGCATATTATTATTTAGTCTGTCGATAATGAAAATTTTACTTCTTTCCCAATTCTGATTCATTTTGTATCTTACTCTTGTCTAATTGCTCTAGCTATGACTTCCAATACTATGGTGAACAGTAAAGGTGAGAGTGTTTTGTACCAGAGTTTAGTGGAAAAGCTTTCAGTTTATTGCTTTTGAGAATGATATCATCTCTCTCTTTGTTGCATACGGATTTTTCCATGAGGGTATGTTCCATTTATCCCAAGCTTTTCAAGTGATTTATTCATAAGTGGATGTTGAATCTTATCAAATGTCTTCTCATAAGTTTTAATATAAACATTGATTCTTTTCTTTCTTTGTGGTCATGTGGTGATTTTTTTGTTTTTCTTTTTCTTCCCGATGTATTTCACTGAGCGTAATCCAGCTCCATCCATGTTTCTGCGAATGGCAAAAATTTATCTTTTTGATTGCTGAGTAGTATTCCATTGTATATATATGCCACACCTTCTTGATTCAGTCATCTGTTTCAGGCATTTATGTTATTTCCATATTTTAGCTATTGTAAATAGTGCTGCAATGAATATAGGAGTGAAAGTATCTTTTTGAATTCATGTTTTTGTGACCTTTGGGTAGACTCCTAGGAGCGGAACTGCTGGGTCATATGATACATCATTTTTAGTAATTTGAGGGTCGTCCACACAGTCCTCCATGGTGGTTAGACCAGTTTGCATTCCCACCAGCAATGTAAAAGGGTTCCTTTTTCTCCACATCCTCACCAGCATTTCTTGTTGTTAGTTTGTTTGTTTTTTTTTATTGTGGGCCATTCTTGCTGGTGTGAGGTGATATCTCATTGTGGTTTTGATTTGCATTTCCCTAATTATAAGTGATTTTGAGCATTTTTTCATGTATCTGTTGCATTTCCTCTTTGGGAAGTGTCATTTTAGCTTTTCTGCCCAATTTTTGACTGTATCATTTATTTTGTTTTTGTTGAGTTTGTAAGCTCTTTGTAGGTATTTGATATCAGTCCCTTAATCAGTTTTGTAGAATGCAAATATTTTCTCCTGGTCTGTGGGGTGTCTAGTCTTAGTTATTCTCTTTTGCTGTACAGAAGCTTTTAAGTTTGATGTAGTCCCAGTTGTTTATTGTTTCCTTCATTTTCTTTGTCTTAGGGGATGAGGCTTTAAAGATGTTTCTGAGATATATGTCATGGAGTACTTTGCCTATGTTTTCTTCTATGTATTCTATGGCTTTAGGTCTTACATTCAGGTATTTTATCCATTTTGGGTTGATCTTTGTGTTTGGTGTGAGGTAGTAATCTAGTTTCATTCTTTTGCATGTAGCAGTCCAGTTTTCCAAGAATCATTTATTGAAGATACTATTCTAGTTCCAGTCAAATTATTTGCTCCTTTGTCATGGAATAGTTGTCCATGTATGTGTGACTTTATTTCTGGGTTTTCAGGTCAGTTTCATTGGTCTTTCTGACTGTTTTTATTATAGTACTATGCTATTTTAATTATTGTTACTTTGTAGTATTTTTCATAGTCCGGGAGTATGATACCTCCATTCTTCCTTTTTCTAGTCAGGAGAGCTTTGGTTATTTGAGGTTTTTTTATGGTTCCATATGAATTTTATCAATATTTGTTCTATGTCTCTAAAGAATGCCATTGAGATTTTTATTGGAATTGCATTGAACCTGTAAATTGCTTTTGGTAGAATGGTCATTTTGATAATGTTAATTCTGCTGATCCATGAACATGGAATGTTTTTCAATTTCTTCACACCTTCTATTTCTTTTTTTTTTTAAAGATTTGTTTATTTATGCATATAAGCTGGGGTACAGGCCAGAGGCATGGGGTGGTGAGAGGGTATACCAGAGACAGAGTGGGGAGCAGAACCAGGCAGATCGACAGAAATACACAGCTGAGGAGAGCGGTGGGTGAGGCAGGAGAGGTCCGCCACGCCATGTGGGAATCTCCCTGGCAGGGTGTTGAACTCGCCTCGCAGACAGCTTCACAGAGCCTCGCTTAACCGCTGCGCCACCAGGGAGGCCCCCCCTTCTATTTCTTTATCAATGTTTTGTAGTTTTTTGTATAGGTCTTTCACCTCCTTTGTGAGTTTTATTAAGGTATTCAAATTTTTTTTGGTACAATTGTGAATGGGATGGGTTTCTCGATTTTTTCTTCATCCTATATATTGTTTGCATATAGGAAGGCTACTGATTTTTGTGTGTTGATTTTGTAACCTGCTGTTGCATCAGGAAACACCACACTGTCAAAGAAACAGGAGTCACAGAGCAAGCTGTTATGATAGGATGCTGCTGAGAAGCAAAAATCTGGCCTTTTTATTGATTGAACGATTTTACAGAGTCAATTACTCAGGGTAGAAGAACAAAGAGAAAAAAGTTAGAAGGAAGCAAATGTATCCTTAGTTTATCTAGGCTTTTTGGGGAGATGATTCTGTGGATCCGGATTAGTGTTATGGCTCATGTTTGAAGATTGAAATCAAGCTTCAGACCCTCACTCATGTTTCCAATCTTAATAACAAGGCATTCCACTGATCAGTCTCTGGGACACAAAGTTACAAATCAGTCAAAGGCTCCCAAGTCTTTCTGGTCATTTCTCCTGACATATACTCATTTTCCCAGGGGAAAGCATCCTGCTCCTGTTTAACTTGAGAGGAAATTTTGCAGGGTCAGTAGTTCACATTGTCTAAGTTTAGGTAATTGGTTGACTGGACCAAATTGACTTTGTACTGGAATGGCCTACCTGCACTGTCAGAATTGCCGTTTTAGGAGCCGTTTAAGCACAGCAGACCCACAACCTGATACTTTACTAAACTGGTTTGTTGTTTTAATAAGTTTTCCTGTGGAGTTTTAAGGGTTTTATACATATATTATCATATCATCTGTAAATAATGATAGTTTAACTTCTTTCCCTATTTGGATTCTTTGTTTATCTTTCTCTTGTCTAATTGCTCTAGCTAGGTCTTGCAGTATTATACTGAAAAACAGTGGTAAGAGTGGGCATCCGTGTCTTGTTCAGATCTTAAAGGGAAGGCTTTTGGTTTTTCACCATCAACAATGATATTGACTGTAGGATTGTCATATATGGCTTATTGTGTTGAGGGATGTTCCTTTTATTTCAAGACTTTCAAGGGTCTTCATCATAAATGGATACCGGACTTTATCAAATGTTTTCTCAGCATCTATTGACAGTATCATATGGTTTTTGTTTTTCTTTTTGTTGATGTGGTAAATTACATTGATTGATTTTTAGGATGTGTAACCATCCTTGTGTCCCTGGTATAAATCCCACTTTGTCATAATGTATTATCCTTTTGATGCATTGTTGGCTTCGGTTTGCTATAATTTTGTTGAGTATTTTTGCATCTGTGCTCATTATGGTGATTGGTCTATAGTGTTGTCTTTGTTTGGTTTTGGTCTTAGTGTAATGTAGGCTTCATAAAATATACTTAGTAGTATTCCTTCTTTCTCAAATTTTGGAAGAGTTTTTGTAGGGTTGGCACCAATTCATCTTTGAATGTTTGGTAGAACTCATTTGTGAAACCATTTAGACCTGGGCTTTTGTTTTTAAGGAGGGATTTGATTACTGTTTTGATTTCATTACTTGTGATTGGCTTGTTTAAGTTTTCTATCTCTTCTTTATTCAATTTTGGATGATTATATAGTTTTAATAACTTGTCCATCTCATCTAGATTGTTGAACTTGTCTGCAAATAACTGTTCATAGTAATCTCTGAATAACCTCTGGATTTCTGTCCTGTTTATTGTAGTTTCTTGCCTTTCATTTGTGATTCTATTTATATGAGTTTTCTCTCTTTTATTCTTTGTGAGCCTAAGTAGGTGTTTGTCTATTTTGTATATTTTTTCAAAGAACCAGCTTTTAGTTTCATTGATCTTTTGGATTGTCTTTTTTATTTCTATTCCATTTATTACTGCTTGAACTTTTATTGTTTCCTTTCTTCTACTGGTTTTGGGGTCTTTTTTGTTCTTTTTTTAGTTCTTTGAGATGAGAGATTAGGTTGCTTTTATTTTTGGATTCTTTATTGTTTCTTGATATGGGCCTGTATTGCTGAGTACATTCCTCTTATTTCTGCTTTTGCTGTGTCTCACATATTCTAGAATGTTGTGTCTTCTTTGTCATTTATCTAATATATTTCTTAATTTATTCTTTGATTTTCTCATTGATCTTTTAGTGGCATGTTCTTCATTCTCCATGTGATGTGGGGTGTCTCCTTGCTTTTTTTTCATAGTTGATTTCTGGTTCAGCACCTTTATGGTCAGAGAAGATGGTTTCCATGATTTCGATCTTCGTGCATTTGCTGATGTTTGTCTTGTGTCCCAGTATGTGGTCTATCTTGAAGTATAGTCCATGAGCGCTTGAGAAGAATGTGTGTTAGGTGTATAATTCTAAGAATTTTTCTATCTCACCTTAGGTAATATATTTGTTAATACATAAATGTTGGGGCCTCCCTGATGGCATAAGGGTTAAAGTCTCAGCACTCTCAAGCTATCAGGCACTGCAGCAAGAGTTCAATCCTCAGCCAGGAGCTAATCCACATGTCACAGCAGATCTCTCCTGTCTCACCTGCTGCTCCCCTCAGCAGTGTATTTCAGTAGATCCACCTATTCTGCTCCCCACTCTGTCTTTGGTGAATCCCCTCACCCCCCTGCACCTCTGGCCTACACTCCAGTAATTGTATGCATAAATAAATAAATAAATAAATAAATAAATAAATAAAATAAATCTTTAAAAATGTATATAAATAACAATGATCTCTACTTAGCCTCTGAATTTCTGCTGCATCTGTTGTAATTTCTATCTTTCATTTTTCATCCTATTTATTTGAGAGTTCTCCCTTATTTTCTTATTGAATCTTGCTAGAGGTTTGTGTATTTTTAAGTTTTTTTTTTGAAGAACCTATTTTGGTTTTGCTAATTTTTTGTACAGAATTTTAAATTTTTGTTTTATTTATCTGCTTTTATTATTACACTGGTCAACAGAGATCATTACTGACTTTAAAAGGCTCTAATCTGTAGTATCTTGGTGTGCTGAACATGAATATAACTCTGAAAATTTTTGATTAGCTCTCGTTTTGAAGATATTTCATATAATTCATTTTATATGTTTCACCATGTAAATTTATCCAGTAGGACTGCAACAACATCTTAAATCAGCCTGGAATGATGTAATATTGCATCGCATTGCATAATACCATCACGCACACATCATCCAGAGTTGATTGCATCATTTTCTTTTTTTTTTAAACATTTATTTATTTATACATACAAGCTGGGTACAGGCCAGAGGCGTGGCGCGGCGAGAGGGTTCACCAGTGACAGAGTGGGGAGCACAACAGGCAGATCAGAAATACACTGCTGAGGGGAGCAGCGGGCGAGGCAGGAGAGGTCTGCCGCACCATGTGTCGAACTCGCATCGCGCGCTGCCGACAGCTCCACAGCACAGCGCTCTACTGCTGCGCCACCAGGGAGGCGCTGCATCATTTTCTGATGCAATGCAATACTACTGCCAGGCGGCTGCTAAAGTAAGCTGACATCAGCAGTGAACTACATAAATCCCTGTCAGAAAGGTTGAGCATTGAAATATTTCAGACTTTGTGTGAGACAGTTTAAGCCACTGTTCCATAAAACTGTTATTATTTTATCCATTTAGGCACAATACAGAACAGTAATGCCTCAAAAGTGTGTTAATAGCATGGACAATTCTCTATTTGTGGGGAAGTGACATTTGCCAACCAGAAGAAAAGTGCCACTTCTCAAGTGAAGAAGGCTTATCATCTTGACTTTGTATGCAAAGTTGGTGACCAAGACAAGCCTTGGGCCCTGCATAGATGCTGTGCTACATGTACAACACAGCTTTCACAGTGGTTAAATGGCAAAAGACCATCAATGCCATTTGCAGTCCCCATGGTGTGGCGAGAGCCAAGCAACCACAGAAAACACTGTTACTTCTGCTTGATTCCTCCTCTTTCTGGCAGAATAATGAAGCAAAAGAAGTCGAGAATAGTCTACCCAAACATTCTGTCTGCATTGAGATGACTGGTTCAACAACTTGCTGCAGGGTGATGCGAAACAAGCATGGAATGCTTTTCGCCTAGTGTCTTCAAACTTTCTTGGGAATATTAGGGCAGAAAACTACAAGGAACTAGTAGAAGACATGCTGATGCAGTATCCGAAACTGGGCTGCAATATGTCTCTAAAGATCCACTTCCTTCATTCCCATATGGATTTATTCCCTGAAAACTGTGGTATGCTTAGTGATGAACATGGCAAACATTTTCATCAAGATATTGCATCAATGGAACAAAGATACCTGGGAAAATGGTCCACTACAATGCTGGCTGACTTCTGCTGGACACTTCTCAGAGATGCTCCTGAACAGCTGTGAAAAAGACAAGCGAAGAAATCTAAGAAGTAGTCTATGACTTGAT
This sequence comes from Scalopus aquaticus, assembly GCA_004024925.1. Lineage (NCBI taxonomy): Eukaryota > Metazoa > Chordata > Mammalia > Eulipotyphla > Talpidae > Scalopus > Scalopus aquaticus. Next base: position 2,684 of record PVIJ01023276.1, on the reverse strand, counting down.
TTTTTATAGGTATTAACTGTAGGCCTATTACTATTGGCATGCATTTCATGATGTAAACATCCATTTATTGCAGATTTCAAAAAAATTAGAATTTGATTGTCATATTCGTGTTGAGCACATACAAATTGATAGGAAATGACTAATTTTATTTCAGTAACATGACTTTTGTAAAAAATTGTTGACCAGTGATTGGCATGCATTTCGTGATGTAAACATCAATTTATTGCAGATTACAAAAAAATTAAAGTCAAAATTAGAATTGACTGTCATATTCATGTTGAGCACGTACAAATTGATAGAAAATGACTAATTTTATTTCAGTAATATGACTTTTGTAAAATTTGTTGACCAGTGTTATTGTTTCTTTTATTCTTTTGGCTTTTGGATTTCTTGTTTTACTTTTTCTAATGTCTTGAGAGGAGAGATATGTTTATTATTTGAGTTTTTTCTTATTTCCTAATGCAGTCCCATATTGCTATATACTTCTCTTTTACTCTTGCCTTTTGCTGCATCCCACAATTTCTGGAAAATTGTGTCCTCATTATCATTTGTCTCAAGGTATTTTTTAATTTATTCAATTTCCTCATTAACCCAGTAGTCTTTTAGTAGTGTAATGTATTAAAGGATTGTCTTGTTTCCTTTTGGTAGTAAAGGATTCCCTTGTTTTCTTTTGGTAGTTAATTTCAGTGTGATAGTTTTATTGTTAGAGTGAATTTAAGGTAAGAGCCCATGTGTATCAGAGCTGAATTTAGTCTCCTCTATACAGCACATAGTTATGTGTTTTTTTTTATATACATCCATTAACTTTTTTTTAACTTTGACTGATGAATTTAATATACTTACATTTAGATTGACTATTGATATGCAAGAATTTTTTTATATAATATATATTTTTATTGTTATTTATGTCTTTTACATTTTGTATTCCCCTTGGGTAGCCCACCACCAATTCACCCGTGATCCATCTCCATGGTCCCTTGTGTTCTTTTCTATTCCATTTTGTGCCCTTTCCCTTCCCTCCCTCCAGCTAATTTACTGCTACCATCTTATTGTGTGCTATCTGGTGGTTTTGTATCTTCATTTATTCCTCTTCCCTCTGTTTCTACTTACCATTAGTAATTTGGTGCTTTTCCATGGTGCTATACTGTCCCCCTTTTTTATGTTTTATCAATCTACTTGATTTTTTGTTTTGTAGTTAACATAAACTTTATATAAAACATCTCATAAACAGTTCTTTTTTTGCTAATAGCAACTTACTTTTATTTGCTTTTATATGCTCCAATGTTTTACTCCTTCTTTTATTTGTTGATGTCACAATCTATTATAACCATGTATATCTGCCAGCAAATTATATTATGTATAGCTATTTTTTAAAAGATTTATTTATTAATACATACAAGCTGGGGTACAGGCCAGAGGCGAGGGGCGGCGAGAGGGTTCACCAGAGACAGAGCGGGGAGCAGAACAGGCAGATCAGAAATACACTGCTGAGGGGAGCAGCGGGCGAGGCAGTAGAGGTCTGCAGCGCCATGTGGGATTCTCCCTGGCTGGGCATCGAACTCGCATCGCGTGCTGCCGACAGCTCCACAGCTCCACAGCTCAGCGCTCAACCGCTGCGCCACCAGGGAGGCCCCTGTATAGCTATTTTTGAAAATATTTCCTTTAGTCTTTATGCTACAGTTAAGTGGTTCACATACCATTGCAAGATATAATTGGTTTTTAATACTGACTGGTCATTTTTTATTTTTATAAGCATGTTCTGTACTTTTATATGTTTTCATGTCATTAATTAGTGTCTTCATTTCAGCCTGAAACTCCTTTCATATATTTCTTCAAAGCAAGTATATCAGAATTAAACTTTCAACTTTTGGTTTTCTAGGAAGACATTTTTTCTCTTTTAAACCCAAAGCATAGGGCCTCCCTGGTGGCACAATGGGTTAGCATAGCACTATGAAGCTATCCATAGCCATTGCAGCATGAGTTTGATACCCAGCCAGGGAGATTCCCACATGGCGCAGCAGACCTCTCCTGCCTCACCCGCCACTCCCCTCAGCAGTGTACTTCAGTGATCTGCTTGTTCTGCTCCCCAGTCTGTCTATGGTGAATCCTCTCACCACCCCACACCTCTGGCTTACACCCCAGCTTGTATGCATAAATAAATAAAACTTGAAAAAAAAGTAAACCCAACGCATAACTTTGCTAGTTAAAGTAGGCTGGCAATTTTTTGTGTGTTTCAACACTGTCAATATACTCTTATACTTTCTCCTGACTTCTAGTGTCGTGCAGGTAAAATTGCTAACTTTTTTTTTTATAATATATATTTTTATTGTTATTTATGTCTTTTACATTTTGCATTCCCCTTGGGTACCCCACCACCAATTCACCCGTGATCCATCTCCATGGTCCCTTGTGTTCTTTTCTATTCCATTTTGTGCCCTTTCCCTTCCCTCCCTCCGGCTCCCTCCTCCCCCCCTCCCCCCCACTGATTGTTTCTCTCCCACCTGGCCTCCCTATAGTCCTGTTATAAGTGAAACCATTCGATATTTTTCTCTTTCTTTCTGGCTTATTTCACTGAGTATGATCCCCTCTAATTCCATCCATGTTGCTGCAAATTGCATGTGTTTATCTTCTTTCCATGCTGAATAGTACTCCATTGTGTATATGTACCACATCTTCTGGATCCA
>PVIJ01023275.1:0-14550 GCA_004024925.1 Scalopus aquaticus | reverse complement strand
TTTCATTCCCTCCAGGAAGCTTTTAGCCAGACAGTTGGAACAGAATTTCATCTGGAGTGTGTTAACTTTTCTCCCTGGTTGCTGGCAGAGATCTGGGATCAGCTCTGTATTAGGACACGTTGTAAGTAAACAGACATTTGCTCAAATGTGCCCCCCACCTCCCGTCCCATAGCCTCATCTTAGATTTCAGCAGCTTCCAATCAGGGAACATGAGAGTGTTTGGAAAAGACCTTAGAAATCGTTTAACCCAGTTTACCCATTTTGTAGAAGTTTAAGTTTGAAAATGTTTGGTTAAATTGTTCATACATGTGCATATGTATATAAATAACCACAGGACATAGATAGAGCTAGAAATCAGGTCTTCTGACTCTCAGTTCAAAATGTTTTTCCACACTAACCCAGGGCCTCAACCCTTTATTCATTCCTTCACAAAAGATGTATTGAGCCTCTAGCCACCTTATGCCTCTCTTTTTGTTGTCATGGAGAAACAGAGATAAACAAGAAAGGATCTGCCCTGGAAGGGCTTATGAACTCTTCATTTGTCCATCCATCTAAAATGCATCTTGCTATCCATCCATCCAACCATCCATCCATCATCCATCCATCCACCCATCCATCTTCTTTTCTCCTGACCCTCCCTCCTTCTCTTTCTTCCTTCATCTTTCTCCTTTGTAGTTTTTCTGCGCTGCTCTTTTTTTTTAACAGGTTGGTCCCCAGGAAAAGGGTGTGTTCCAGGTTCCCTACCCCACCCAAGGAAGGGTAGAGCTGATCAGGGAGATAAGAAGCTGGAGAAGAGAGAGAGAGGGAGAGAGAGAGGAGACTGGAGAAGGAAGGAAGCAGGATAGAGAGCCAAAGAGGCACAAGGAACAGAGAGACATGTAAAGAAGCTACACTGGCCTGGACTGATTGAAATAGATGTGGGTGAGAGACCCGTGGGGAGGTTTTTGTTTTTTTTTAAATATTTATTCATTTATGCATACAAGCTGGAGTGTAGACCAGAGGTGTGTGGTGGTGAGAGGATTCATCAGAGACAGAGTGGGAGCAGAACAGGCAGATCAACTGAAGTACTGCTTCAGGGGAGCAGCGGGCGAGGAAGGAGAGGTCTGCTGCGCCATGTGGGAATCTCCCTGACCAGGTATCAAACTTGTGCTGCAGTGGCTCTGGATAGCTTCTAGATGTGCCACCAGGGAGGCCCAGATTTTGTTTTTTTCTTCCCAGAATTGTCTGGCTGTTTCTGACCCTTTTCTATGGGTCCCTGCTGAAAGGTGTTTTAGACTTGTGGCAGGCTTTCGGACCTTGCTTTGGACCAACCCCATTTGGGTAGAATTTTACCCACGAGGTGATGGGTAACTTTGGGTACTTGATTTAAAACTATAGTCTCTGTCTTTTCGAATTGTATTAAAGTTTCTTTCCACTAATGATCTTATATGTTTTGTGTTGATGCGGCAGATGGCAGAACCTATTTAGAGCGGGCAGGCTTGTGGGTTCTGGGGTTACTCTCTCCCTGCCCTGTAACAATTTCACCATTGATTTGTTCACAAATCTATTCATCTTTCTATCTGTCTAGTTAACCTACTACCCATCTATTAGCTGTTCCTTTTTCCATCAGTTTATTTATGTTTTGATTTACCCACTTGTGTCTTCAGCTTTTTTTATATTCATCCAATTTATTAAAGTTGATAATTATATTGGGTGTAGGAAATGGATTATCCTTGTTCTTAGGAAATACTCAAGGAAATATTTAGGGGTAAGAGACAGTGATGTATGCAACTTACCCCTAAGTGTTTAGGCAAAAAGAACATATGTATACAGAGGAGATGGAACAAAATGCTAAAACTAGGTAAATCTGGGCCATAGGACTAGCAATGTTCTTCTATTCTTGCAACTTTTCTGTAAATTTAAATTTCCCCCCATTCCCAGATAACAGGCTTTTAAAAATGGCCCATTCCTCTGTTCCCTGAATTTTACCTTTCTTTTGAGATCACTGATTTCAGTTTCATATAAGTAGACATTGCCATTTCAACTTCAAAACAATTAAATCAGGCTCTGTCTCCATAAAGAGCTGTGAGAGATACTTATCACAATTGAAGTTCTAACATTTTGGTTAACAGAATATAGAAAGAGCACATGGGAAAATTAAATAAAAAATATACATAACATAAAATGAATATGGAAACACAAAGAATCGTGTTTAAAACATGGAGGTTTCAAATACTAAGAATCTAAGAGTGTAGATTTTGGAGTCAGTAAGACAAATTCTAATCTTTCCTCTGTCATATACCAACCATGTGAATTGGAGCAGGGCATTTTAACTCTTTTCTTTAGTTTCCTTTAGGGGACAGAAATCCCAGTGTAAGTAGGGGGAAAAAAAGCTAGCATATGAAGAGAATGCCTGAAAATGAAAGTTAAGGAGGGAAAACTAGACACCTGAGACTCTCCTACCCCAAGGTTTTAGTGACTCCGTTAGTATTCTTTTGCAGTTTAAAAGTCTTTTTGAAGTCTCTAAGAATTTCTAATTGCAGTGGGACAGAGAAGGGAAATGGGAACAGAAGAGGGCTTCATTTCTTAAAGCCCATCTCAGGTACTGTGCTGTGTGGGTGGACTCATTTAGTATTAAGGACCTTCTGACATTCTCCTGAGGAAACAAACGTAGGTTAGAACCTCTTCACAGTGTTTTGCAATATTCAAATAAAAAAATGTATGTGCATGGTGAGGTTTGTATAGGGCTGTTTGCTGTCTGTTCTTAAAAAAAACTCGTGGACACCAAATGTCCATCAAGGGGACCAGTTGAATCATGAGTTATACATTCATATCATTAAACACTGCATCCTTAAGAAGCATGAGACACCTGCATCTACTGATAAATGATTTATGTATGTTTACCGCAGAAAGCAAGTTATAAAAGGGATGCTACCCTTTTTGAGGGGTGTGGGGGGAGGCTATATACACCCACTTATCGTCCTCTTCCAAGGTGCATATTTACCCTATTTCTGGAAGGTCACAGAAATTTAACTGCACTTTTTTTGGGAAGGAACATTTAGGGATAGAGGAGAGAGGGAAACTCTTTTCACTATTCCCTTTTGTATTTTGTGCATTTGTCACCAAGTGTATGTGTTACCTTTTTAAAAAGATTTGTTTTTAAACAAACATCCAGCCACCTTCTCAGCACCAAAACCCTCCCCCAGCTCACAGCCCTTCTTCAGAGCCATGGCTGGAGGAAGCTCACCAGTAGTTTCTTCAGTCAGTAGCTCCTGTGGTTTTGATATCTGGCAAAATGTGGTTTCAAAATTGCCAAAGGCACTGCCCAAATTGCTTACCAGTGCACAATTGCAAGGCTACTTAAACAAACAGGGAAAAGCAAAGAATTACTGAAGTCAACGTATGGCCGTTTACCTTACTTAAAGCAATGTCCAGTCCTTTAAGTCCCAGAAAAGTAACAAAGCTGTTGTGGAGCTCCTCTTTCAAACAATAGGCCACATTTCCAAAATGGTGTAGTCCTGCTTCTGCAGACGTGCAACAATCAGACTGTAGGCCAGGTTCCAACTCACGAGGACGACACAGAAGACAACCGGAGATGCTCCTGGAACTGCCAAGGTGCCCCAGCACAGCACCAGGCCAACAACATTGCAAACAGCAACTACAGTGGCAGACAGCCCAACAGACTGCAGTCGCGCATTTTGGAAAGGCGCCAGCTTTGGGCCTCGGCCTTCCTCCTTTGGCTGCAGTAAAGACAAAACTGGGAGCAGTTTCGGTCGCTCGGCTACTTGCAAAGCCTCCAAAGTCGCTGGCCCCAAAGTCACTGAGGATTAAAAAAAAAAAAAAAAAAAAAAAACAACACTCAATCTATATCCTGGTGGCTCAAAAACTTCTGGTGTCTGATTTCCAAACTCTCAATCTTCGCGGCTACATTTTCTGCCGCTAATTCTTCTTTTCCTATATCAGGCGACTGATTCTTCTTCCTTTTTAGTCCCTTTTATTTCTCATCAGACTCTTCACTCCAAACTTCGAACTTAGCATTTTTCCCTGGGTCTATTCATCTCATCAGCAAACCCCTCTGGGGGCACCACGTTTTCTGGACTTTGGACTCAGCCTGGTTACAGTTTAAGGTAGGCGTGTGAAGGGTGGGAAATAATCCAAAAGAGGTGACCCTGGGGGTAGTTACTGTATCTTTCAATAATCACCTGCATTTAATATCTTTTAAAAACAAACATTTGCTTATTAAGAAAAATCCCAAACTCCTATTCAACAGCCCCTACCTCCTCCACACACCGCTAGTCTCTTACCAGAGACAAGCTCAGGAGCTTCCCCAGCCAAAGTTTTACTGACGGGAAAGGAGGTTTACAAGACTAGCGTTCGTTTCCTTCTTCAACTAAACAGGGATACACACATATGTATCTTCCAAAAGTAGGTTGGGGGATATAAAAGCCCCCAAATCTTCAGAATCGTTTATTCCGAAAGAAATTTAAAGCGGATCATCACCGTTTGAATAGACAAAGGCGCGCGCACGCTGCATGCCGGGATTTGTAGTCCCTGCCCAGTGCGGCTGCGCCGAAGAGCGGCTGCTCTGCGGAGCGCATGCGTGCGGCGGCGGCGCCAGGCCTGACTGCCCCAGAGGGTCGGTGGCGTGCTGGCGTCTGGGATCTCAGCATGGCTGTCCCAGCGGCGGCCATGGGTCCCTCTGCACTGGGCCAGAGCGGTCCCGGCTCGATGGCCCCCTGGTGCTCAGTGACCAGTGGTCCGACGCGCTACGTGCTCGGGATGCAGGAGCTGTTCCGGGGCCACAGCAAGACGCGCGAGTTCCCGGCGCACAGCGCCAAGGTGCATTCAGTGGCCTGGAGCTGCGACGGGCGTCGCCTGGCCTCGGGGTCCTTCGACAAGACCGCCAGCGTTTTCTTGCTGGAGAAGGACCGGTTGGTGAGCTGCCAGGGCCTACTCCAGGCTAGAGAGAAGGGCTGTGGTGAAGTGGGCATGGTTGCGGGGAGGCGGTGGAGTAAAGGGTGGAGGCGAGGAGCGGTGAGGAGGGGGTGTGGTGCGAAAAAGAGGAATGTGGAGATAATGAGGGTGCTGTCCGGTTGTGATGGTAAGGGGTGAGAGAGGAAGCAGTGGTGCAACCGAGGGAGGTGGGGTGTGTAGGGAGGGGAGCAATAAGGAGGTGTGAAGGTGAGGGGGAGTGGAGGTGAGGAGCTGGTGAAGACTGATGGTGTGGAGGATGAGTGGGACTGGGGTGAGGTTGGTGTGGGAGTGGTAGGAAGTAATTGTGTGGTGGTGGTAAGTTACTGGGGACTGTAGTGGTGGTGGTGGACAGCTCCCTGGGGTGGTGAGGTTGGCCTCTGTGAAAAGGTAGGACTTCCTGTGGGAGTGAGCAGGTGGGCTGGCAAGTAAGGGTGAAAAACCGGAAGGGAGGAGAAAGGCCAGGGAGGATAAGAATAAGCACATTGTGGAATCCAGACTCAGAAGAATTCAGAGTGGTCTGGGAGGGAAGGAGGGGAAATACTGGGTGAGTTTTGGGGAAGAATTGGAAGGACTGGATTCTTGAAATTATCTGGATCTTTGTTGGTCACAAGGTAATTCAGTTTGAATAAAGTTAAGTTTCATGTTAAGGCCTGTATGTATGTGTAAATTGCTTCTGGATTCTGTTCTTTGAGGTCAAAGAAAATAATTATCGAGGACATGGGGATAGCGTGGACCAGCTTTGTTGGCATCCAAGTAATCCTGACCTCTTCGTCACGGCATCTGGAGACAAAACCATTCGAATCTGGGATGTGAGGACTACAAAATGCATTGCCACTGTGAACACTAAAGGTGACTATTCAAAGAGAGGGCAGTAGGAAGAATTACTTATAGCCATTCAACAAGCATTTCCAAATAACTTCTCTGTGCGTAGCTCTGTACTAGATATGGAACAACCCAAGCTGAATAAGACAATTTGCAGCTTCAAGGACCTCATAGTTTAATTCAGGGAGAGAGACTTAAGCATAAAAAACCTGAGCATAATAAAACATTGCTCATCTTACAATCGAGAAGTCTACAAGGTGGATATCTAGAATGGTTTACTTAAGAAATGCTTACATCCGGCTGCGGGGGACAGCGAAGGCCTCATAGAATTTGAGCAAATTCTTAAAATAACCACAAGGATTTAGTGGTCAGGGTGCAGCAGGTTGGTGGAAGGGGACAGCGCTTGGAGGGAAGAGCATGTGCAAAGGCATGGAGAATTTGGGAAGCTGTTATAGACTGGAATGGATATGGCTTCGGTGATCTAGGAGAAAATGACCTGGAAATTGCACAGTAATTTATAGGCTGTTCTTCACCAGATATTATCTCCTAAAGCTTGAAGTCATTTACTATCTTGTATCGATAAAGATGTCATCAATTGTAGAAACACTAATAAATTTATGTGCCATTAAGAAAGAAAATAAAGCTTTCAGATAACCATGATACACCAAAAATCTTGAGATGCATCCTGATGCATTTTAAGATATATTTGAGATAATAAAATGGAAAATATTAGTTTTGATAAAGTTGATGACACATTTTAAATTGCTCTGTTCAGTGTGGGTTAGAGGATTTTGTTGATGAGACACACTTGTATCTGAAGGTGAAGTGATGTGTGCTTTCCCTAAGTACACACTGGGGATACCTGGGAGATTTGGGTGGTGCATGGATGAACATTAAAATCCGGTTGTGGATATATTTTGATGTTTACTAGGAAAAGAAATTAACTCATGGATTTTATTGTTAAATTGAAGCTAAATTAAATTAAAATTTTTTTTGAGTCACTTTTGCGAAAAATCTGGAATAAAGACAAGTATAACTGTTGCATAGAACAAAAATTGTGAAAATGGGATGTGTGTGTCTGGGGTTTGGGAAATTCTGGTATAACAGACGATTAGACGAAATTCTGGTATAACAGACGAATTCTGGTATAACAGACAATTAAACCCAAATCTGGGTTTAAGTCTTGGCTGTCTTCATAACTTTGGCACTTTGCTTTATCTCCATGTCTTCCATTTCTTCTGTAAAATGGGGATAATAAAGTGGCTGGTAGAGAAACACTATGAGGAACAATTGAAAAAATTTGTAGATGTATGTGCTGGATTGATAGTTACTGATTCATAGTGATAGTTCCTTTCCACTGACTGGGACCTTAAATGAATGAGTTCTGAAAGTAGCTCTGGTCTTTCTAGGATAACAAGATAAACTTCTGGAGAATTATGGGCAAAAGATTATCTTGCTGATCATATCTGGGTTCTCAGGTGAGAACATCAATATCTGCTGGAGTCCAGATGGGCAGACCATTGCCGTAGGCAACAAGGATGATGTGGTGACCTTTATTGATGCCAAGACACACCGTTCCAAAGCAGAAGAACAGTTCAAGTTTGAGGTTAATGAAATCTCCTGGAACAATGACAATAACATGTTCTTCCTCACAAATGGCAATGGCTGTATCAACATTCTCAGGTGAGGGGGTCCTCTTTTTAGGGGACTGTCTTATCTTGCACTGGTGCTGTGGTAGACGTGAGTCTATCCTGAGGAGCTTAAGGGACAACTGATAATAAAGAATCCTAACTTCTATTCTGTACCTTTGAGCCAGGTGCCTTATATTTTACTGAGTCCTCCAGTAAACCTCAGGGGGCTGATGCTTCCCATCACACTCCTCTCTCCAAGGTTTGAGGTTTATTTTATGTACTTCCCATTGGAACTGTTTCCTGTTCTCTACTGTAATTGCATGTTGCTTGTCTCATCTTCCACTAGACTTGAAAATCCAGGAGAGTAGGTACAATTTACTGTTGGCTCCCTGATGCCTAGTCTTGTACCTGCTGCACATTGTAAGGATCTCACTAGGTAATTGTTTTCTAAATGATTGACTTTGTAGAATTGAAATTCAGGTCTGTCTGAATCTGTTGTTTCTGTTATCCTGGGTGAGCAATGCAAGGCAGAGTAAAATAAGTTCTGTAATAGAGAGACTGGGAGTTTGTTGTGCCATTGCAAGTTGAAGAAATTTATATTGACTGGGAGTTGGGAGTTGAAGCAGGTAACTACTGACCTTGATCTTGAAAGATGAGTAGAAAATTAAGAATGAGCAAAAGGGGATGGCACAATTGACCAGACAGGTATGATTTAGCATGCTTGTAGGTCAGGGTTGCTGGGAGAAGTGGCAGATAAGGTACCCAATAAGAATGCCTGAAAATGGGATGGTAGAGTTGAAATATAATATGGGACCAGATTATAAAAGACCTGGAATTCTGTGCTTAGAAATATGAATCTGTCGGTAGTGGGAAATTTTCTTAAAAAGTATTTTTGCTAGAAAAATGAAACATAGAAACCATATAAAACAAATATATAATTCCTACTTATTTTAACTTACATGTATAAAACTTAACAGATACTTTATTATATTGTGTTTATTATTTGGATTTTTTATAATTAACAATTGTGCTAGATGTAAAAATTCTTGATTCATATTTACTTGCTTGTGTATCTTGAATATGTTATTCCATTTTCTTTTGGTGTATGGTGTCAAAAGTCTTTTTTTTAAAGTTCGAATGGTTGTTTACTGCTGTGTATCTTTATGTTGATTAATTTGGGTTCATATTATCAGGTATATGGTGGGCCCTTTGAATGTGTTGTTTGAAGTCTTTATTTCAGGGAAGTGACTTTGGTTTTCTTTTTCAGTTTCCTATTACTGGCTTAGCACCAGGTCTTTTTCCCACAATTTGATTGCTACCTGTCTTGTTTCTCAGCTACCCAGAGCTGAAACCTGTGCAGTCTATCAACGCCCACCCCTCCAACTGCATCTGTATCAAGTTTGACCCAATGGGGAAGTACTTTGCCACAGGAAGTGCAGATGCTTTGGTCAGCCTCTGGGATGTCGATGAGTTAGTGTGTGTGCGGTGCTTTTCCAGGTAAGTGATTGGATAAATAACTTTTATTTTATTTTGGCAGAAGCTGTGTCCTGTTTTTGGATTATTCTAAAGTCTCCTTTTTCTTCTCTGTATTATAGACTAGATTGGCCTGTGAGGACCCTCAGTTTTAGCCATGATGGGAAAATGCTGGCATCAGCATCAGAAGATCATTTCATTGACATTGCTGAAGTAGAGACAGGTAACAAAAGCCCTGGCTATCTTAATGAGACTGTTTCTAGCCATCAGGACTCTTGTCAAGTGTGTTCTCTCTGTTCCCTGCTCCTCCACCAGTATTAGCACAAATGTATTTGTCTGTTTAAGACATGTTTGTTTATTATGACTTAGGTAATTACAGCGAGGAAGCAAAGAGTTAGGAAAGCAAGGAGCAGCTCTGCAGGAAAGTGACTTAGGAAAATATTTGATATTTTCTAAACTTGTAATTCTTACATCATAATGAAATGTTTAAAATACAGAGTAGGAAGAAGGAAAAAAGTATCATCTGTGGTCCTACCATGTAATTACCACCCTTTTTTAGTGTTGTAGATTTCTGTCTTTTGCCTGTGTATGAGCTTATATTTTGAAAAATAATTTAAGGAATTGTTAAGTAGGTGATTTGCTTTTTATTTTATTTATTTATTTTTTAAAGATTTATTTATTTATGCATACAAGAGCGGGGTGTAGGCCAGAGGTGGGGGGTAGTGAGAATTCACCAGAGACAGAGTGGGGAGCAGAACAGGTGGATTGATTGAAATACACTCCTGAGGGGATTGAACTACACTCCTGAGGGGATTGAAATACACTCCAGGGTGAGGCAGGAGAGGTCTGCTGTGCTACAATGGCTGCTGATAGCTTTATAGTGCTGAGACTTAACCCCTTGTGCCATCAGGGAGGCCTGACTTGCTTTTTTAAACCACAAAACAGAACATGAAAACAGAAAAATGGGAGGAGAGCATTTTATAGAAGAACTTTCTCAGATTTATTTTTTAATGAACTTTATTGTTTTTGGAAATACTTGTCACTTCAGGAACAGAAACTGTAGCTAACTTGAATGAAGAAAGTAAATAACTTGAAATTCCGCAGCTTAAAGAATGCTACTGTTGATAATGCTCACAGTAATGAATGTTGTCTAACCAGCCTGACAGGCAACTTCCTTAGGTGGCCCTAAGTTCATGTGATGCACAGCTGCTCTCCTGCTGCCCTGTGTCTACCTTCCTCCACTGTAGGGTACTGCAGCTTTTTCCACAGCAGCGAGCAGTACTGCTGCTGCTAGTGGGACTTTGAATTCCACGTTGAATAAACCAGAGTCTACTGAACTCTGCCAGTGTATACTTAAGCTGCCCAACTATTAGGTGGCTTCTGACCCTGGCACCATTATAAATAATGCTGTGACAGTATCCCTTACCTCATATTACTTATGTGGTCCTCCTTTTGCATAAACCGTTGAAGTGGGAATGCTCAGTCTAAAGTGTTCATATTTTGTGAAGGATCGAACCATATTATGGAGTGTTTGCTCTTAGCAGCAGTGACTGCAGGTGTGTGTTTTCTCCCATGCCATCTTTGTGTAGGCTTCTCTTAATTATCTACTTCAATTAATGCAAATATAGTTTACTTCACACATATCAAATGTGACTGTATTACTTTTTCTAAATAGTTCAGACAAATACACGTTGGCTTATTTTTCATCACTAAAACTAGGTTAAAGATTAGAAGCAAGATGATTATCAAAGCAAAGTACAATTATACTACTTATGGTATTGTTTTATGCATATTGAGAAGCGGTTTAAATTTTCATTAGGTTAGATCAATTAAATAAGTTGTCTGCCCTCGTGCTTTGTGCCAAGAAAAAGACATTGCTCCATCTGTGCTGAAGTGGAGCTCTGCAAGGCATGTCAGTGAATGCAAATCAGCTAGTCAGTCAGCCCAGGAGATGTGTTCCCATATCAGTAAATAACCTGAAGCTCAAGAAGTGGACAAACATGTGGAAGACGTCTGTCAGACTTACAAGATTGGGAGAAGATTGAAGTAGAGGAAAAGGACAAATTAAAATTAAAATTATTATTTATTACTGAAATCAATTGAACAAACTAGGTAAAATTTAAAAACTAGGTACATTTCAAGGACTTGGTAACCACATGTCACTTGTGGCTTCTGTATTGGACAGCACAGATGGAGAACATATCCCTCACAGAAATCTATATTGTACAGTGCTGCTCTCTGTTCTTAAGTTATTTGAATTTTATGCAGCAGACATGTCTTTATATATTAGTTTGTACAATAAGAGCAATAAACATGCTCGTGACAAATATAAAGAAGGAATGAACACTTATACATGGGGCCATAGTCTAGACCTAACCGTTGCATATGTTGTGATGTTTCCTTCCAGTCTTTTTCTTTCAGTTTTTTATGTTGTTGGGATCATGTATTAGATATAATTTTTAATGGCTAAATGTAAAACAAAGTAAGGCAATTTTAGTTCCTGATAGCTCATAGAGCAGAATCTCATCTTACCACGGTCCACTTGTTTTCAGCTTTTTAGGCACTCCGTACACACATCCCTTTGGTTTATTGGAACTTGGATGGTCTGGAATAGTACTATTAGTCTCACAGTTGGCACCTCATTTATTACATAAGATTCAACTTCCCAATTAACTATCAAGTGTTAAAATTTATGACGCTACTTGGATATTTGGGCCATTTTAGAGGGCCTTTTAATATCTTCCTGAACTGTATAAATTTCCTTGTCTGAACTGATTCCATAAGAGATGACTTGGAGCTAAAGGCCTAAAGAGAATTGAGAAAGACCTTCTTTATGTCTGTGAACTCAGAAATTTGCTCAGACATAGAGCTGTAGACTGCCAGATGCTAGCACCATGAAGAGTAGTTAACCATCCCTGAAATAGACTTTGCTTAGAAAAAACACTCCCTCCTCCCCGACATGTATATAAATACATATATTTTAAAGCAGCTTTATTGAAATATAATTCACATATGTTGACCAGTTTGAAGTGCGTAATTCAGTGTACCCTGCATTTTTAAATTGACACAACACTGTAAATATTTTAATGCATTAATATTAAACCTAAGGTTGAAAAAAGTAGTTAAGCAGGACTAAAGGAATAACAGCTTTGAAAAGATGATGCTGAATAGGAGGAATTTTTTGAAAAAAACCTATTTGCAGGCACTGGTTTAGTGGTAAGATCTGTGGTTTTGGACACAGATTGCCTTCGTGTGTTGACTCTGCTGCTTCCTTGAGGTGTCACTTAGCTGTTACGGCACCTTCTCTTCATAAATTGCTGGGTTGTCATTACACTTTCTTGGAGTGAAGTATAATCCACCTGATTATATTACAGTATTGCTGTCATTTTTTCCAGGGAGTGTTGAATAGGGGTTCAGGGCAGAGGCTCTTTAACCGGTATTCTGATTCTGCTCTGCCATCAGCTGGCATGTGACGCCTCTGATCCTATACTATTTACTCCAAGAAAGTAGAATGCCAACCCAGCAAGGCAAGCAATGATTTTAAAATGGGGTAATAGTGTACCTGCCTCCGAGACCTATGTAGAGTATTAACTAACTTAGTTAAGGTAGGTAAGTGCTTAGTGAATGTGTTCTCCTGTTAACATATTCATTGGTTTCTCTGTATTGGTTTTTATAGGAGACAAGCTATGGGAGGTGCAGTGTGAGTCCCCGACCTTCACTGTGGCTTGGCACCCCAAGAGGCCACTGCTGGCGTTTGCCTGTGACGACAAAGATGGCAAATATGACAGCAGCCGGGAAGCAGGAACTGTGAAGCTGTTTGGGCTTCCTAATGATTCCTGATAGGGGAACTGTCATAGGGAGATGAGGCCCTAGCATGGGGCCTCCTCTGTATAATTGGTTTGTGTAATTGATTTAGCCTGTTCTCTTGGAATTGGTGGGCATGTGAAGTGTTTGTAAATTGGTATAAAAGTCTTTTCGGACTGCCTATTCCAGTTTCCTTGCTATGTGATACATTAGATACACCCATTCTTTCCCCACCATGTGAGGGCTCTACGGTGTGCTGTGATAGCTGTACATCTTGTTTTTGGGGGTTTCCTGTTCTTTCCTTTGGTGGACTTTGTTGGTCTTACTTCTGTTGGTTTGGAGAGATGAGTGAGGAAGGGTGAAATGGGGATGGAGCTTTTTTATAACTGAAAAAAAAATGTATATATAACAGAATTGCACATTTAATAAAATTGACTTTTTAATTATAGACTTCTAAAATTACGGCATTTCTTACTATGCAGGGAGATGTTAGAGTTTTGAATTTTTAAGAAATACCTCAACTAGAATTTAAAGGTTCTAATTCTATCATTTTAATGTCCTAAGTAAGAACTCTGCACAATGCAGAGACAGTACTTGAAGTGCATGGACAATAGCATCCTTAAAGTGATCTGTTTGTGTACATGTGTACCTGGCTTCTTGTGTCAAGGATCTGTAGGTAAGATGTTTATGATAAATATCAAAAAAGCAGTAAGATACAAATAAATACAAAATCTTGATAAGACATAGGATAGTAAGTCAAGACCTAGGACATTAAAACAGAAATATGCTAAGAATAAGGACCTAATTGAGTGAGTGAACAGAAACTTTGTCTCCCTCTGCTCTCTGATAGCAGAGTGAAGAATGGGGTAAGTCAGGTAATTCTTACTAAAATGAAAAGCATGTGCTCAGGGAAAGCAAAGCTGTATTAGCTCTTACCTGCAAAAGAGATGACTCACATAGGGCCTTGTTACCTGGGGGCAATATCTGGATTTTCATTGTATTAATATATTTTGGCATTAAAAAAGTAGAAATGTACCACAGTAAGTGATGTTTGTAGACATTTTTGGAAAAAGCAAATATGCAAAAATAATCCAAGGGATACCACTATTAACATTTTGGTGTACATCTCCCTAGGAGTTTTCCTGTGCTTACATTTATACATGAAAACCTGTTTATATAAAATCTCTGAGGTAGAGAAATCAAATAGGACAGCTAAATCATAGAAGGTGCTTAGCACCATTTGGGCAGTATTTTAAACACTCAGTGAGTCTCAGTAGACATTTATCAGACATTCCCTCCCTGTCTGGTACAGTAATGAGCATTGTTAGTTTGTGTGCCAGCCTTCTGCGGTGGTATTACAATTTTACTACCTCATGGAGTTTTAACTCATTGTTACTAACTGGCAGTGTTTATTTAGTTTAAACAGATCTGACAGTTCTCACATGGAGGTTTGCTTTGAGGCCCATTTACCATCTATGAGGTGGCTGTTATGTTTGCATTTACCACAGGCTCTGAGCAATGGACTCGAGGCCCAGGTCCTGCGGGACTGAGTGAGCCTGTCTTCAGGCTCAGCAGTGTTCACTCCAGTGCCGGAATAGCCCCTGCCTCCTACTTGCTGAAGAAGAGTCTTTTCATTTGCAGACTAGCCTCTCACTTCATTATGGCAAAAGTTTGGTGTCAAAAGTCACCAGGAGTAAACTTGAGCACGGGGTTACCTGTTATCTCTGTTTGATGTTCTGTTTATTTATCCCCACTAGCACTGGAACCACATGCCAGGAGTGGGTCTGTGTCCTTGATCTTCTCTTGATCGATTCCTTCCTCTTCCAACTTGTGGATTTTTTTCTCCAGGTTCTGGTAAAGTAGTAAC